>JAUEJL010062390.1:0-18163 GCA_032274825.1 Drosophyllum lusitanicum | reverse complement strand
AAGAAAGATCTAAAGGCATACAAGAACAACACATGTTCTGCCTTTGACTTAAGAATAAATACAAAGTATACAGTGAGTTGATATAATATATTTAGCGACTTAGTTGATAAAATGTACTAAGCTGACTGTAGGTTTACTCAACCTAAGGAAAGATGATCAGTTGATCAAATGAAAGAACTCAGTTGATAATAGATGCTCAGCTGATAATAGAGATGCTCAACTAACCAACTGTTAGACTTGAGAGAAGTGTAAGCTAATCAACCTAGATGATCAGTTGATCAAGGATGCTTAGCTGATCATTCAGGGTGATAAGCTTATCAAAGAAAACAAAGTCTTGTGTTGGAAGGTTTACTTAACTGATGTGAGAAGGCCTCAGCTGATCAACTGTTATTTCTCAGCTGATGCTTATAGGTGCCCAGCTGATGATCTTGGCAGCATTAACTCTGGTAGGTAGTACTAACTTTGGAAGGCAGTACTAACTTTGGAAAGCAGTATTAACTTTAGAAAGCAGTACTAACTTTGGAAGGCAATACTAACTTTGGAAGACAGTACTAACTTTGGTAAGCAGCCTCAATTTAGGTAGGCAATATTAACTTTGATGAGCAGCATCATTTCTGTTGAGCAGTATTAACTTTGTAGAGCAGTATCAACTTTGGCTAACAGCATCAATCTTGGTAAACAGCATCAACTCTGGTAAGTAGTGTTAACTTTGTAGAGCGGTATCAACTTTGTTGAGCAGTATTAACTTTGTAGAGCAGTATCAATTCTTCAAGTCTATTTCAAACAACACATGTTCAAAAGATTCTAAGTCATCCTGAATGTATGGTTTGGTTATCATCAAATCCTATATATTTCAATAGTCAAGTTTGATTATTGGAGTGAAGTGATTATCTCCCCAACAAAAAGGTTTTGTCATCATCAAATAAGGGGATATTGTTGGGGAGATAATCATTTCAATCCAAAAATCAAGTCCGTCTATTAAATTACATAGTATTTGATGTTAACAAAACTAGACCTTCAGTAAAGACTTAGAATGAACTTAAACATGTGTTGTTTAAATTCGGACTTAAGAATTACAAATTATGGAGTATCGATAGAGACTTGCTAAAGTACTAAGTATTAGTCAAAGACAACATCTGAAGATCATCTGAGAAGAATACAAGTGTAGAAGACCATTCGCTGAACATCTGAAGCTAATCAGCTGAATGATTCCAAATATGAACTAAACGGTCAGTGTGATCGGTTGAGCAACCATTTGATCAGCTAAGCAACCATTTGATCAGCTGAGCATCTAAACCTTTAAGCTAAGTATACCCTTTCAGCACTTAGTTCTATTTTGATAGATATATCTAGGTCGATAAGATTTACACTCTTTTCAGTCAAACGGGTTGATAATCTGAACTTTCCATGATCTACCTTTATCGTTTGAACTTTCATGATCGATCTTTATCATCCAAACTTTCCATGATTGATCTTTATCATCCGAACTTTTCATGATCGATCTTTGTCGTCAGTTCATCTTTTAACGATCTACTGGAGATTTCAACATTTAGGCTGAGACAATCTATTATGTCAGTTTAGTACATTTTGTCTAGCTGAGTCGTGATCTGTGCCCTAACTGATTCATCAATATACTCTATTTTATAATTTAGTTTTTTAGTCAAAGGCTGAACATGTGTTGTTCTATTATACCTTAGATCTTCTATATGTAAAATTATTTGCACTGTTAGTTCCTCTAAAAGGACAAAAATGATAGAACTTGACTTCTGAAAAGGTTAAAGTTACTTTCGAAGAGAAGATCTTGAAGATTTTCTTATTTACTCAAGTAAGACTGGCAACTACATATTTGGTAAGGTTAAATTGGAAGAAGCATAGCTATCAATAAAAGAATTAACATGAAAAGATAAGTTTAGCGTTACGAGGCATAGAGGTATGGGAGACATATTACTATGTTAGCAAATGGGTGATCTTTCACAAGAAAATTAAATTCACTTTATTCTCGAATAAAGTAATATTACTTTTCACCAACTTGCTCTTATAATTAATATTATCTTTATTATTCCACTTGGTTCCCTAACTTCCAACTTAATGCCAACACTTCTATAAATATATATGCATTCTCAACATGCATATAGTTGAACTACACTAACATAAAATCTCTCTCAAAGAACAAGCTTCAAGCTTTTAAACAAGAGCAAGTTTTTAGAGTTAGCAATGGTGTAGAAAAACTTGTCCATGTGTTGGACCTCTTAAACATTAGTTGTTTTATTGTATTTGTTCTTGATTCATATCAATAAGAATTATATTAAAAGTATTAGTGTGTGCATTTAATTTTAAAAAGTTTAAGTTTGTATTCAACGGCGGTGGTGGTTACCGAGAACTCGATGGCGATGGTGGTTACCCAGAACTTGGCGGCGATGGTGGTTACCAGATGAAGAATCAGACCATCAAACACCATGAACTCTAAATCGAGATCTAAAACACGAACAAGATGAAGAATCGGACTTAAAGGCGACAGTGGTGGGCTTCAAATCTTTACACCCAAACGTGCTACATCGAACATTCAAGGTTGTTTGAACTAGAAATTGCACATCTTAAGGTTGTTTGAACAAGAAATCGGCGGTGGTGGTTGTGGTTTGAACCATAAACCGATTGTGGTGGTGGTGGTGGTTTGAAGGAGGCGGTGGTAGTGATGGTGGGTTGAAGGCGGTGGAACGGTGGCTATGGTTAAGGATAGAACAAACTTGCAGAAATCTTAAACAAATGGAGTAGGGGATTGAAGATCTGAAGAGATAAAAGAAAGTTGACCAATTCTACAATCAAAATATCATTATTTTCTTTTTTCTACGAATAAAAAAACTAAAAAAAATAATAAGTACCTGGTTGTTTACAAGTTTTTTAAGGTAAGATTGTATACAATGAGATAAATAAGCAAGCAAGATTGTTTTAAAGTTAGATTATATATAATGATAGCTTAACTAAAGTTCATTATATCTTAAAACAGTTTGGCCTATATATATTATAAATTTGACCACGAAATAATTACTCAAAAAAGAATTATAAAAGTCACAATATAATTAAACAAATTCTTATAGCAACAAAACTATAATTATATAAGTATCTCGGAAGCACTAAAAATCAATACACTTCAATTGTACATCTCCAAAACTATAATTCAAAGAAAATATTAAATATAAAAAAAATTCTACCCAACCACCGCACAGATATTAAACTAGTTAGTTTTAAGGGCAAAAACAAACGTATTAAAAAAAATAACATAGTTAAGGTTACAATAGTCATTTCAAAAAAAAGATTACAAACTTCTTTAACAACCATTTGAATCAGGAATCAAGTTTGTAACAACTTTTCAAAATGATGACTATAAAGATTCATGGTCAGTGCATGATAATAACTTTATGCTGTTGATGCAAAGATGATGGAACTGTGGAGCAAGTTCTCATGCAAAGGCACCAAGCCACCAAGCAAAATCAAATTTATTATTTGTGAGGTCAAGGTATTATATATACAAACATAACCAGGCAACATTCATGTAAGCATTATCCATCCCTTTCAAAACTGAAACTCATAGCTTACTGTCATTGTATGCATCTACACAAGCAACTATTAGTCAGTAATACAAAATGTCACCTATCACCCTCCCCTCCCTCTTCCTCCCAAATCCAATCCACCTGAGCCTGCCTGCCAGTTAGTTTTTTTGTTCATTCCCTCCTATCATTCATTAGTCATATCAGTCTGTTAGGATATTTTGTATAGTTCATCATCTAGTTGTAGTTGTAGTTGAAGTTGCAACACGATGATCATATGTTGTGCGGAAGCGAAGACCAGATCCTATGTAGCTGGACACAGGACAAACCCAACAAAGGATATTCGGACCCAACACCTATTTTTATAATAACAATTGTTATAAATCTTTATTAACGCTCTCAAGAGCTAATAACATTCCATGACAGACAAAGAAAGGAAAAGAGATAATACCGTAATCAAATTTTCATAGACCCCAAGATCGTACGGATGTGAGTACACATTCCCTCCTTGTTCTGCAAGCAACATGGCCCTCACCCCTTCATAATACTGCATAGGCCACACACCTTACAAACATTATTCTTTTATGCTACTATAGCTACATGTGTAAAACAAATGTCATTCAAGTAATGAACCCCAATGGCTTAATATCTTGATGCTTCTATCAGTTTCTTGGGCAAAAAATTAGTCATTATTTAAAAATAAAAAAAGAGAAAGGAAAAGAACCTCTATTGTGGTTTTGTTTTGTAGGGTAAGGTAGATATGCCACCCCAAAAAGACACCTAGAGCCATGCACAGTGGAATTAGCAACAGCCCCGAAATGATCTGCAAAACAAAACCAACAAATGAACAAGCAGGCGAATGAAGAAAAGCAAAATATAAAAATAGATAAACAAGAGCTGGTGGTGATGGTGATGCAATCTTACGTATACACTTCTGTAAGATCCTTGACTTTGCTGTGTATCAACAGTTAAACTACCCACGAGCAAACTCTAAGTCATCCACAAAATAATACATTCAATCATCAGATAAATCAAACTTTGAAGCCAACAAGATCAAGTGAGGGATAAGAATTAAAATGCAACATACCAGAGAGTATACGCATGCAATGAGAGCATAAACAACAAACACAAAGAAGACCTTATAGTTTGCATGACCCACACAGTTGTTCATCCACACGCAGTGATGATCCTTCAAAAGTACAGAATTAGTTAAATATGGATCTATATGTTGATACTTGATAGATTATCCAAGAAAGATAGAAAAAGGTACCATTCGTAAAACGCAGCGTCTACATATACGACAATGATGGGAACGAGGTGGCTTGTATAGACGACATTTCTTGCAGTATCTCAAGTCCCCACCCTGCAAAACGAACACACAAAAAACTCAACTTACAAACTTAAACATGCTTTCATTCAGATGGGTTTCAATTATGTGGAAATTGAAAACTGTATAGGAAGACAGACTGGTTTCAATTATGTGGAGATAGTTGTATCGTGATATAGGAAGTTTGTTCTTTCTGATGAAAAATTTAGTTTGAAAATGCAGGTGTAACACATATAGGGCTGGGCCATTATTGTTGGTATACATTTTGCAAGTAGACAGATACCGGGGAGTTTATGTAACTTTATTGGGTTATGCTCCATAAAATATGAGATAAGAGTGTCAGAGTGGCTGATTATGATAGGTTGATAGTCTGAATAAAGGTGTGGGACTCTCATAAAAGTTGATATGCATATAAATATTAGATATTGTAGTTGTTTGTAGATATAGCGTAGTTATACGAACTATCTTCATCCAACAGTTTTGTGGTTGTTTCCATATCTATTAACTCTTGAACTCAATAAGCTTTAAACTTACCGTTTTGTGGTTAGACGGACTATCTTCATCTAACAGTTTTGTGATAGGGTTATCTAGAACTTGAATGTAATAGCCTAGATTCATTTAGTTGTTAAACTCTACTTCTGTTCCCGTACGTGTTGATGATGCTATTTTTGGGCATTAATTGATTAATATACTAAAAAATATAAACAAAAACTTAAAGTTGATATTTTGGCCGTTAGATACTCATATCGTATTGCATATCGTATTTGAGTAGTGCAAAGATCCAGCAGTTAGGCCAGTAGATTAAGTTTACAGACCATTTCAGAGCTTAAAAATGTTAGTCATATCACTTTAGTAGTTTAGTAAGCAACTTTTCAGTTCTTCACTACCACTTTTTCTGCCACATGAGCACCAGATCACTTTCACTCCCCGATTCTCCACCCTTGCAACCATTTCATTCCCACTTTTAAATTTTCTTATAGCCTCACACACACATAAAAGAGAAATAAAAAAAGGAAAACTTTTCACGGAGCATGATGGCCACCACTTGGTCTGGTTCACCACGCGTTATAGTGTTCGCCAGCATGGGTAAATGAAGGCGTAAAAGGCTTAATCAACGAGTAATATACAGAGGGTTGCCACACCTCTATAAGAATATCATTCAATAGATTAAACTTCTAAATCTTTTTTAACACTCGTTCTAATACAATTTGAATGAATTTATCTTTTTCTTTTTCTTTCATAAGACAATTAAAATACAACTTCCATAACCTGAATTACTCCCACGGCACTTATAGTAGATGTATTATTAAAAAAAGTTAACATTAACAATACTAAGATACATAAAACTCCTTCAAGCCCTCATATATCTTGCATCAACTTGCACCAAAATATCAAATAAATCTGCAATGTTATGCTATCCGACGGGCATCCAGCCGTCCACTATTGCAAAACCAAAACCTACCAATACTTACTTAATCTAAAGATTGTTTCCCGCTTCACTATTCTAAAAGCCAAGACCTACCGCTTTTCTCATGTTTAACCATATTAGATACCACCCAAGTACAAGTATATCTATTTTCTATCCCATATTCCCATGTTAATTGGACAACTTTCTCTAAATGCACGTTTACCCCTTAATAACTAACTGCGTATACAATTTAGAAAGTAAATTGCCTTACCAAGAAAAAGAATGCAGTTTGGAGCCTAAAATCCATGAACAACCCGGCAACATGGTGCCTTCATGGTACTCATAGATGTTGAACTAACAAGTAATCCTATCATTACCCGAAGCTGTGAATGTAGAAAAACCAACTCTATGACCAAAAATCAAATTGAGATCTTGATGGCCAATGTTGGGTGTATGTAAGCAGCTTTACACAAGACTTCATGTAGAAGTCATACTCAAAAAGAGAAGAGCATCCATCAATTATTAACATGTCTAATTTAAATTAGATACATTAGTGAGACTGAGAGATCGCTAGGAGGAAATGAAATTTAGTTGGTAAGTACGCATATCTGTTTTCGTTTTTCCTCATTGTTTTCTGATAAGAGGGTCATAGGTTATTTCTGGTTTTGGTTAGAGAAGTCCAAATTATTATGGTCATACCCAATTCGTGTCGTTTCTTAATGATAACAAGTGGAATAAAAGAATCCACTTATCCACCCTCTTCTTGGCTTCTTGCCCAAATGGTGAATCACAAGAAATACCAAAATAAGTTAAGAATGAACACTATTATCATCTGCAATCATAATGTGAAAATACTTGTAATCTAGAGTTGAAATCAGTATATTCCGCAACAATCAAAGGCATACTATAACTGGAACTCATTTAACATTATATTCCATCAAAGATTTGTAGCAGAATAAACTACTAGTTAATGAAACAGCTAAAACAGTTCTTACCATGATAGTAGGACCAGATCAAAAGCAAAACCCTCAAGAATCACAACAATGGATCAAATCGTATCATCAACTTTAATTTCCAGAAATAATTTTAAAAAGGACATATAAGAGCTTTAATTTGATAAAAAAGAACAAGGATTAAGAGAACTTCAAAGAAGAAAAAGAAAAGATCCGGCATTATATACCTTTCGTTTAATCTCATGAATCGGATGATCCGAGTCCTCAATGTCGGGTGTAAAAGAAGATGGGACCCGACCCGGGTCCGTAAACATGGCGATGACGTAGTTGCAGACACACATGATGGCCACCGCGGTGAAAACGACGGTATTCATGATACCCGGAGACGAAAGGAGCCCAAACCATCGATCCACAAACACGAAAATACTCGAAAAATAGATATAAACGATGGCTAATGAAACCACAATCACGTGCGGCGAGAGCTTGCCGCTACTCGCCATTTCTTGAAGCGTCACGTTCTTTCTTCTTTTTTTTTGTTCAAATCCTCCGGTGATCTCCTAATGCTCAAGATTGGGGAAAACTTCAGGCTGCTAACGCAGGTGGGAATAGCGCGACGGAGGCACCGGCGTATAGGTTTACGACGGCGTCTCCGGCGAACGGAGGATTGTTTATAATTTGCAAAAGGGACTGAGCGGTGGGTGGGTGGGTGTTGGTCCGATAGGTCTATTTTATTTCTATTTGGACAAAGAAAGCTCCCTGTGTTGGCTTCCACGTCAAATAAAGCTTCGGTCAAATAAAGCCGGGCTATAAATAATAAGAATGATTAATTACCCAATAATTTAAAAGTTGTTAATATGACATACTCTTTTATAAAAGTTTTAACTAAACAACGTCAATGAAGTAAATTACCTTTTTTAACATTAATAATAATTTATTATATTATACGATACGATTATTTAATAAGACAACGTGTAAAGGAAGGAAAATTAAGATATCTTAATTATGTGTGCTCAATGAGTCAGAATGTACTTTTAAGATGGAGTCATTCTGTCGTGTTATTTTGTTTCATTCAACACGGTCTTTATTCAGAAGAGGCAATCAAACACGCTGAATACTGAACGATTCAACATTCCATTCAGCAGTAAACAAACAACCTCTAAGCTAACCAAATAACTAGTAGTTTAGCGGTATATGGTATTCTTAATATCCCATATATCATGTTTTTTAATTTTTTTAGGAAGGAAAGGAATTGATTTGAAAGGAAAACAAGAAGGTTGTATTCTGGAGTTTCATTTAACGAAGGAATTTGTAGCAAAATGGGGGATTTTGGCTCAACTCTTACCCTCCAAAAAATAAAGGATTTGGAAGGAAAACCCTTTCCTTTCTTTTGTGTAATAGACGAAATAGTGTAGAATTAGATTTAGGTTTAGATAGTAGGTATATGAAATAGATGGAATCAAAATATTGCTAAATTACAGTATAGATCCTTATACTTTTATCAATTCTACAATAGTGCTTCAACAATTTCACTATATCATATTACCACACCTTATACCGATCAAATAGGTCTATGACTCTCTAATAATTCCTTCAAAGTATTTTTGTACATGAATGTTTCTTTAAGTGTTTTTTTGTTCAATAGCTTATGTGTTCGTGAAGCATATAAATTTCCGGTCGCAACAAGGTTTTAGGATGGTCTTCAGCTACCATGATATACGTACAATCTGCTAATTTTATTATTATGAAAATCTTTGTAGACGCTCATTTTTATATGTTTGTATAGACTTTGAGTAAGTTTGTGTTTTTAATTTTATAGAACTTATGTATGCAAGTTTGTCATGTTCAATTAACGTCATTTTCTTTCGTCATATCATGCCTAAAAACAGAAAAAATAATAATAAATTAAAATTTCCATGCAACTATCAAACCACTAAGAATCAAATCTAAGAACTAGTATACTTTTTGATGTAGAAATGAATTTCTATATGAATTAACATAGAAGTAGATAAAAAAAACTCAATTGAATTGTATATTTTTTTGTTTATTATAACATGCAATCCCCTCTACATTATTATTGTGACATAGATATACTAATTTCTTAATTTAAACTATTCTACTCATCGAATACCTTATGGACTTCAAGTGAGTTCAATAGACTTTACAAAATCCGAGTACAAAAACAAAAACTAATTTTCGGAATGTAAATGGTTATATATATTAATTGATGATACGTGCTGTGTGTTTATAGTTAAATACTTGTTATATGTATGCTTAAACACGTGATACGCATGCTATGATTATTTTCAGTTTACTTATATATGATTATTTACGATTATATGTATGCTTGAACCTAGCGGGCGGGGGTAGTATACTTTATTACTCATTTGCGGATTACGGGCCTGGTAGGTATGATTTACCTTCTAGGATTAAAGTGTTAGCCAATGCGGGTCGCTTGGTCTTTCTAGATGGCTATAGTGACAGATGGTATGCGGACACTTCGGTGTTCAAGTACTGGAGTGGTGTATGCCAGCAGGGCTAGATCATGCATCACGAGGGTGTGAGGAGAAGTTGAAATTGCGGTCGGCTTCGTTTGTACTTACACTTAAACGACAATGCGGTACTTGTACTCGCCCTGTCGGAGTAGCGAAAACGGCGATACTCTAGGGATCTATGTTCTCAGGTGGGAGTCGCACCCCACTTGGTGCATGGGTTGGCTGGGCATGTAAGTAATGAAGCTTGGGTTATCTAGTGTGGGTTTAGACTCTACATTAGGACACCTTATTGATACATATGCGGTTGTGATGCGGTATGAATTATGATTATATATGGTTGATTATATGATTTGAATTACGGATATTTGACCCATTCGGTGCTATATGATTTGCGGGCTGTCGGGCACGAGTCAAATACACGGTGGGTCGGGTATGTTATTTACTGTAATGTCATATCTATACTTAAGGTTATATTTTTATGGCTTTTAGTTATAACTCCTGTTGACTCAAAATGCGTAAGCTGACATTTGTTCGTTTGAAATGGGTCTTGTACTCGTGCAGGTGGCTTAGAAGTTGCGGTTTTACGAGGAGGGTAGTCATAGACTATATTTGCCTTAGTGCTTGGTGCCAACAAACAGTTTATTGGTTTAATTGACTTACGGTTTTAAACTTTGTAACGGTTTTTGAAAGATTACGGTAGTAACACCGTGGTTTGTTTATGATTGGTTTTTCTTCGTCTTTATGAGGATGATAGTTAAATATTGGTTTTAAACTTTGTAACGGTCTTTAATTCTATTAGTGGTTTAAGACTTCCGCTGCAAGTATTTGTTACTTTTTAAAAGTTTTTATAAGTGGTGAAATTTGAAAATCACGGTGTTACAATTCAAAGGCTCCATATGAAACTGTTTCTGAATATAACATGCTATTTGATAAGAGTTTTGAATGAATAATTTGAATGATGCAAATTACCATTTTAACCTTAATATTGATTTATTATATTATAAGATATGATTATTTAATAACACAACATGTGAAAGAAGGTGTATTAAGGTAAAATACTTGGTGTTTAATGATTCAAAATGTACTTTAAGGTGAAATGATTCAATCGTGTTCTTCTATTTTATTCAACACATTTTTAATTTAGAGGCGACAATCCAACATGCTGAATGCTAAATGATATGATTTTTTTCAGCAGCAAACAAACAACCTCTAACTCGGACAAACAATCTTAATTGTTTATATACAAAAAGCACAATAATAATGAGCATCCAAATATATTTTTGATTAAATAGTTGTTGCCTACCTTGTACCTTAAAGAAGGAAAAGGTGATCACTTGTTTAGAGCACAGAATACACTTGGGGCCTCAATACATATTACCTAAAATTTTCCAATAATAACTACCACACATCTTTCTACACACATCTAACCGGTAGGTATACTTGCAAGTGATGAATACGTGCCAATAATAGCACATATCAGTCCCATAAAAATCATCAATGAACATATTGTAATCTGCAAGTAATAATAGTAAAGGCATTCTCTAAATTTAGAATGATATTACCAACATATGTTCACGAAGTTCATCAAAAGTAAAACAAAACATAATATATAGGAGTTACAAACCTCAAATGTTGTGGTATGACCATGGAGTAAGCGCAAGTAGCAAGCACAAGGAAAAATTATAGACTGGAAAATAAAAGAACAAAGTTAACTAACCTATTATTGTATCAACCTATCAACCAAGAGGTTGTAGGTTTAAGTTGTGTGTGTGTGTGCGCGCGCGCATTAAAGAGAAGGGAGAGAGAATCGAAAGCATACCACAAGCATCTCTAGTACAGATCCAGTTAAGGCCATCACAACTCCTACAGTTTGGTTCAAGATGATTGATTAGCAAACCACATATTGAACTTTGTTTCATCATGTCAAATAATAAAAATGGATAAATTCATGCTTACCAAAATAGGGAAGTTTTAAAGCTACAAGTAAAGTGAAAAATGTTAAAGCGGTTCTTATGGTTATTGACACTGCATAAGAATTTTGTTGAGTTGGAGGAAACAGCTCTTCAATAGAATATGCAATAGGTGTAATTGTTAAGGCGAACTTTGTAACAGGGGCTACAACCTGTAGATTAAACATGCATTTTTTTCTAGTTAATGGCATGGTATTATCCATGGTTCTAAAAAACACGCCATGGACCCAAGGTGCGAGGCGCGATTCCGACGTTAAGAAATAACGTACCCTTGGCGGTGGGGTTAGGCGTGGCGTAAGATAAGGCGCGCCTTTACGTGCCAAATGACGAGTTTTTTAAGGCGTGGCGTACAGAAAATATTTTTTTTAAAAAAATTTTTGACTTTTTTTATATACATTTTGCGTGTATTGAACTTCTATAAATTTGTATTTTGTAATTTGTATATGTAACTTTGCTCATAATTTGTGCAACTTGGTTTAATTTGTATATTAATAATGATAAATTGAGTATAAAAATTTATAAAGTATATACAAAATTGCCACTTTAAAAAACGTCAGGACTCCCCATGGCTCCTAAAGCTTGAGGCTTGACCTCGCTGTTAGAACCTTAGTATTATCAATGAATGTTACAATGACTGAACTAGAAAACAAAAGAAAACTTTTATTTTCATACCACTGTCCATGTTGCAACTTTAGAAGTAATATAATGTGAAGGCATATTTAAAGTGAATTGAGATTTCACAGAGTCCCCAAACAGCAAGTAGCCATATACTCCTACTGTAGTATACAAAATGAAAGATACAGAAAAGCTGCATTTATTGCCAAATATTAGATAAGTAAAGTTAGATATTTGTTTTGAAAGGCTAAATTAGAGTAAAATAATTATGAGCAATGAACTTAGTTGTTCTATAGACTGCTATTCATGTTTGTTTAATATCCCTCACTGTTATAAAAAGGAAAAACAAGTCTCTAACTAAAATAGTGTTGTCTATAATTAAAATGGTTATACGAGAAACTAATTAAACTAACAACTATTATTTTGCTAAGACAACTACGTATATTTAACACTCTTCCACAAGTTGAAACACATGAACTATGATCATATAAAAGACATGATATGGATACCGATGTAGGTAAATATGTTAATCATGTCCCAACTTGCAAGTTGATATTCAATCTTGATGTGCACGAGGAGGATCATTGGAGGCAAACAGTCAACTTCAATGTGCTTGGTTCTCTCGTAGAAGACTTAATTAATAGCTACATGGATATATGGCTAACTAGACATCATGATAAACCCAATCAAGTTACAAATAGTTGTTCATCCATGTCATCACACTTGACAAAATTGGAAAAGGCTTAGTAGGAGACACTGTGTTGTTTCATGCTTTTTCAACATACAAGCTTACAACAAATAGAGTACATAATACCATATATAGTCAATCTTCTAGAGGTAGGGCTCCAAGCTTGATCCACATCATAGAAACCAATTCTGTTGTCTCCTTTTTCAATGAATATTGCACCTACTTGACAATGACTATAATATGATATAACACCCAAAAAAGTTTATAAAACTGTCTATTCGAGTTTCAAATTGCACGCATTGGTCCATTTGTAAATCGAACATTTACCAAAGAACTATTTCAAATATAAACAAATCCCAAAATTATTCGGACTAATATACAATCCCAAAGGATTGATTTCAATGCATTTATACGTATACGTACTTAACATACATACAAAAATCCAGATGTCACACCCCATGATTATTAGCATTTTAGTGACAACAAGTTTGAGATTAGGATTTTTGTTTGTATGTTAAAGTAGTCTAATTAAATGCATTGAAACTAATCCTTTGGGATTGTATATTAGTCCAAATTATTTTTTGAAATAGTTTTTCATGAGCAAAGGTTCGATTTACGAACGGACCGATTGTAGTTTAAAAACTCAAATAGACAATTATATAAAAAAGATCCGAGTGTTACATCTGAGTAGAGTATGACTAATATTGGTGTGGATTTTAGGTACCTTAAAACATGAAGAGTTGCATCCTAATAGCTCGTGTGTGGATCACACATGAGCTAGCTCAAGACATGTACTAGAAAACATATATCAAGTCGAGTATGCTTAGATAAATTGACCTCCTAATTAATATGCGGTAGAGATTTTCTATCCTTAAGAAGAAGTTTTTTTATAGTAATCATTGGTGTTCCTACTAGTTTGCATGCTAATAAGCCATATTTTATAAGCAAATAATGGACATACTTCCAGTAAGATAAACAAATTCCTTATGGAGATCGAGACACTTCAATGCCAAGAAGGTGATGAAGACATCCCAAATCCATAACGTGAAACTAAGACTAAGAAATTATTTTAAAATGGCATCAATATAGGAATGAGTTGTATATCTCCTCCTCTAGAAATCCATCAAGGAAGGCTTATTGATATCTAAGTGATGAAACAACTAATGATTATTGGTAGAAAATGCTATACATATACAAATAGATGTCATCTTCGCGAGCAGGGATAAGGTCTCAATATAATCTATCCCATTGCTTCAGAGTAGCTCCATGCTAGTAACCTAACTTTCATTCAATGTAGTGCACAACAATGATTAGATTTCATAGTGAACACTCATTTACATGCATGCAAGAGGAAGTTGCATCAAGTCCCAAATATGATTTCTAATTAGAACATTTATCTAATCATGTATTTCTTCAAATGATTCAGGGGTAATTAAGTGCCTTAGTTATAGTCTTAGGAACATGGTGATTATTCATGCTTCTAATTCAGGTAGGATGTAAGAGTAGGCTAGATAAATTTGGATAGGCATATTTGGTATAGTTCCTTGTGTTTTTAGTGAGGAGCAATCGGGACCGGCCATAAGCAAGTTCAGAGTGTGCCTGGGCCAAAAATTTTAAAATTAATTTCTATATTAAGCATCCTATACGCACCCAACCCAACTACCCACCGTAGTTTTTGTTATATGTTTGGGTAGTTTTTGTAAATTTGGCTTCTTTTGGTATCAGTCTATTTAATTTTAGAGTTTTTATAAATTTTGTTTGTAACTTTTGATATTTTTTTATAGTAAATATAAATTTATATTTTTTGACCATCTTATTTTTATTTACGTTTTCATATAAAATTTATCGTAATACAGCACTTTTAAAAAAATAATAATTTTTTTATTTTGTGAGAGAAGTATATTATGAGATGAAAACAAAATTCAGATTTTGTTTTTTAATATTTTTGAAGGCCTACTTTTTACTAAATTGCACATGGCCTCTGAAATATCGAGGCCGACCCTTGGAGCAACTATAGATCGTGAGACCACAAAGTGAGTTTGTGGTGCAAAATATAAAATGTGAGAGTTTCTAGAGTCATGAAAATATAAGTATATTCTGATAGGTCACTTACCTTTGGCATTTGCTAACATACACACTTGTGAATCAATTATCCATTATTAAAGTTAGAGTTTAACTCAAAAAAATTCTATAGGCATGCTATAGACCATAGGATCTAAAGATCTAGAATGGTTAGAAACTAGCTTGAGTGACAATGAAGGACTACTATGGCTATCAAAGAAAGAAGCTGACTCATTTAAATTGACATTAGCATTAGTAAAATATCAATGAAGTGTTGAACTATAGCAGTAATAACATTTTTCAAATCGCAAGTACAAAAGAAAGACAACTAAATTCATGAAAAAAAACAAACAATTTCATTGGGTGATTTGAATAAGAAAACCCAAACTCACGAGAAGTATGTTGTAAAATATATAAAACCATTAGCATAGATAAAAGTATGAGGTCCCCATGTATCTGAATTAACTACCTAAAATGATGACTTAACTGAATTCTTTTATGGGAAGGAGTAAGCACAAGGATATGCTTACCTAACTAATATGACTCGAAAGTTAAATCTAAAAGACAAATTTAGAACGAAGCTTAAAACCAAGTGAAGAAGGGTGTCCTAGCCTATAATGAGTTTACATGATACTTTTTTGTTGAACAGCAGAAAGAGTTTACATGATAATAGAATAAGATATATGGACTAAGATTCCAAAGTAGACGAATGATAGAGACATTCACACAAAACCCCACCTAATCACCCAATTTGTCCCTAATTACTTAAGAATGCAATGCATAGAAAAGAAGGTTACATAACAAATACATTCTTTTGTATGGTCATGTGCATCTCGATGGCTATACTACCTTGGGTTTTTTTTAACTATTTGTGTGGCTCCTAAATGGTTGTTTTGGGTAACGGAATTTAAGTATTACTTTGACTAATACTATGGATGAAAATAGTGTCACTTTGATAGATTTATTGCAACCAAAACTCTTATAATAAAGGAGGATGTTTCTAAGACAACCTTTCAGACTAGATATGGGCATTATGAGTTTGTGGCCATACCTTTCGGACTTACGAATACACCAGCGGCCTTTATGGACGTAATGAACATAGTATGCCACATTGATCGGTTATAGTATTCATTGATGATATATCGATTTATTCCATGACTTGAGAAGAACACGGAAGCCGTCTCCGGGAAGTTTGAGAGACGTTGAGGAAAGGAGAAACTATAAACAAAGTTCTATAATTGTGATTCTGGTTACAAGAAATTCAGTTTCTTGGCCATATTGTTAACCAAGATGGTATTAAGGTAGACCAAGCGAATGTAGAGGCTGTGATAAATTAGAAGACTTCGAAGAGTCCCATCAAGATTAGGAGTTTCTTGTATTTAGTAAGACACTACCACAGATTTAATAAAGATTTCTCCAAGATTACAGTGTTTTTAACAAAGTTGACAAAGAAAAGTGTAAAGTTTAATGGGGTGAAGCACGACATACGCCTTTTGAAACATTGAGACATAAACTATGTGAGGCCCCAATTTTAACCCTACCAAAGGGAGTTGAGGAAAGAAAAGTATACTGTGATGTGTCTTATCACAAGCTAGGATGCAAAGATATGGTCATAGCGTATACTTCTCGTTAGCTGAAACTACATAAGGCTAATTATCCACCTCATGATCTTGAGTTGGTAGCAATATTATTTGCATTGAAGATTTGGAGACATTACATATATGGGGTTAAATGTACTATCTACACATATTATAAAAGCCTCAAGTATTATGTAGTTCAAAAGAACCTGAATATAGGACATCGTAGATACAGTGAAAGATTATGACTATAAAATACTTTACCACCCTCATAAGGCTAACGTTGTAACATATGATTTGAGTATAAAGTGCAATGGAACTTTATTAGAAAACCTATTCTTGAGAATGTCAATGACACACTGTGAGAAAAGAGAACCAGAATAAAGAAAGGATCAGAGGACATGTATCACAGCTAGTTAGAAACATCAGAGGATAGTTGACTTGGTTCAAACGAGTCTCGGTACCAAGTAGATTGGATGAAGCTCATAAGTCCAAGTTCTTCATTAATGTTGGTGCTACAAAAATGTATACGGATTTGAAAGTAGATTATTTGTGGCCTACTTTGAAGAGAGAGATAGCTAACTATCTAGAAAAGTGTTTGACGTGCCTTTAGGTTATAATTGAACACCAAAAACCGTACAAAAACAACGGCCTTTAAAGACACCAGTCTGGAAGTAGGAAAACACAATTATGGATTTGATTACCAAGTTGTCCAAGACCCCTAGAAAGTTTGATACCATGTCAATGGTAGTGGAGAGATTGACGAAAAATGTCGACTTTATTCTAATCAAAGAGACTTACTCCGCAAAGGGTTGTAAGTACACTAATATAGCTTGCAATGAGCACAACTCGTGTTAGCTTGCAAAGGGTTGTGTACAATAATTGGCTTTTGTGACAAGTCTGAGATTTGTAATTATTACAAGGTTGGTTTCGTAGTATGTGGTTATCGCAAACACAAGTTTGCATGAAGTGTTGCAGGCTAGGGGTTTGAAAGAAGTAGAGGTCATTGCATACTAGGGATCTGCAATAGGTGTCCTAGTGTGTGTGTGTGTGTGTGTGTGTTAGTTGACTATTAATTGATTATTTAGTAATGACCTATTGTAGCTTATCCTAGATATTACTAGCACTTCGGTTACTAGATTTCATCTATTAGTGTTCATACTTGCTTTCAGATTCAGGTAAGTATACCATACTTTCTCGTATACAGATTATGTGTGTTATATGCTTGTGTATTGGGTCCATACAAGAGAAGACCCTATTTGTTATTAGGTTCAGATCATTTGTATCATATATGTGATAGAATGTACATATAGTATGTTTACATTTATTATGATAACACTTACTAAGGGGTTGTTTGTTTTTTCTAGAAAATGTCTTAATACATCTTAATCTGAATCAATAAAAGGTATTAAGATGTAAGGGCTGTTTGTTTTTTCTTTTTATTAAGATTTGAAAACCTCTTAAAACCCCTTAACGAATAAGAGATAAAATTACCTCTTATAACATCTTAACAAAATTTATGTTTCA
>JAUEJL010062379.1:0-18166 GCA_032274825.1 Drosophyllum lusitanicum | reverse complement strand
AGTTTACTCTATTATGATGTTACCACACAAGAATCAATCATCTATGTCTCGACCTTTATCCCCTAGAACTCGAACATGGTATCAGAGCTCAAGGCTCGATCCTACACTCGAAAACAACATCGATCAAACCCTTGTACATCTTTGAACACATGATATACAATCTGGAAATTTTTCGAACTTGGTTACTGGGAATTTTTCGAAGACTGCAGGAACATTTCGATCTGCAGTTTGTTGCAATTCGATAGCAGAAAACTCGAAGGCTGCGAAGAAAAGGGCTGGAACATCAAAGAAATCAAAAGGATGACAGGCTTGAACAAACATGGCAAGAAGATCAAGAAAAACAGTGGGTTCAAGAGGAGTCTTGAACTCGCCAATCTTTTAGAAGATTGGCATATTGAAGGAGAAATTGGAAACGAGAGAAAGCAAAAGCCGAAATGTTATCGATGTCATAAACATGGTCATTTCGCTTGGGAATGTCCCACAAAAAATCTGAAGTCCCTCAAACAAAATCAATACTCTACTTGTGTGGATCGAATATTAATCAACGGGGACTATTTGGTAAAAGGAATGGACACCGGGGATTGGAATAAGATATGGTACGTAAACTCGAAGATTGACATTCATATGACGCCGGATCGTGACCATTTTATACTCTACAAGGAGAATTACACAATTTACAAGAACGGACATCAAGAACCGATTGCTATCCATGGTGTCGGTGAAGTAGAAATCGAAAGTGACGAAGCCTATTTCACCGTGCCATACGTTTCTCACGCTCCCAGAATTAATATCAATGTTCTTAGCATGGAACAATTGATCTTGCAAGGATTTGAAGTCAAAATCGAAGGCAATCAATGTATCATCACTCATATGGGAATTATGAGACAACTTCCCGAACACATACAATCATCGTTTAAAATTGAAGAAGATCCAATCGAAAAGTATGTGGAGATTGATGGAAATTTGTTACCAATCATCATAGAAAACTTCGATGATTTCATATCTATCATGACATTTACGAATTCTGATCAAGTTTGCTACAAAGACAAAGAGTTGTTTGTAAGGAAATTTGAAGAAGCGATTGAATGGGTACACGAAATGAAGAGCGGTGATCAACTAGCACTACCACCAAATCTTGCAGGGCTAGATATTTGTTTATTTGACCTGTATAAACTCATCACAAAATCGGGCGGAAATGATATAATTACGGAAGACAAGGAATGGGAAGAAATGGCAATGAGTTTCGGATATCCTCAATGCTTCGGTGAAGCTTTTAAGGAATTGCATGAAAGATATTTGTTGATACCGCAGGAGTTTTATGAATTTGGATTAAGGAGGTACAGCTAGATCTCGCACACTATTTCAGGCAATATCGGCTCAACAGGACGGAGCATTGATCGGAGGAATCAAGATGTTGCAAGTGGACGGGAGGAAACTAGGAACCTCGAAGCATTTGAAGGAAAGGAAGAAGAACCTAGCATTAAGGAGCACTACGGATCGGACACGAACACCCACAAGACGGACGATGATGATTTCATCATCATCAATTGAAGACTTTGAAGATCACCAGCTACAAAATGATATTGATAATTAAGGGAGGCATTGTTGGAAATTAATTATCTTTTATCATTTTGTAAACTTATGTTAAGACAATATTTAGTATTATTATGTAATAATTAATAGATACCATAAGTTAGTGTGACATTTGGTTTTGGAGGGAAAAACTGGGGGCAATAACTACCACCACCATAACCACTGCCGTAAACCACCCTAAACCGCCGCCACCAATGCTTATGAGTTATGAATATGTTGTATTCCTGGAACAATAAGTGTACCCCAATTCTCTGTTTTATGAACATAACTTGATTTCTTCATTAGTGTTCAAGTTTACTCTATTATGATGTTACCACACAAGAATCAATCATCTATGTCTCGACCTTTATCCCCTAGAACTCGAACATACAAGCTTTGGTTGCAGAAGGAGGCCTAGTGGACGAAAGGTAATTTTAACATAGACGTACATGGGTCCAATAAATTAATTTACTTGCTAAAGCAACCAAAATAAAATCTTATTCAAGAATACAGGTCCAATAAAATCTTAATTGAAGGCAAAAGACGTACTTTTTCTTGTCTATTTTGGGTGCTTTAAGTTCTCAAGAAACTAACGAAGTTAGAAACCACACAATTGGGACCCACGATACGAAAGACTAGAAATGAAAGGGCCTAAGAGAACGAAAACTAGCAGTCTTCCATAAAGCAACTTAACTTCAAGAATGGTTACCTTCTCAAATCCTTGTGGTCCACCGTAGTAAGGATCAGGCACTTCGGTGTCATCATGTTTTTTGCAGTAAGAGCACATTAATTTAACCTGCATACACACATTCACAAGCCAATCAAACCAGAAGAATTGCAAATGCATCAAATGAACATTATTTCAATTTTCCTACAAACCTTCTTGGATGCATCAGCTGGCAAGGTCTCCTTAAAACTCCATCTCTCCAAAGCTGCAAGTATATCCTCTGCAATTCAAAGAAAATTTAAACTCGAAATTACGAAATGACATGTGTATCTACTCCAACGAGTCAAAAAGCAGATGTATTTGAATTTAAAATCTAGTAAATATTTTTAGGGCGGCCAAGGCAACATAGGGCCTCTAAACATATGATGATTTAGCTAAAATTCCAACAAGAAGGGCTTAAAAGATAAACCACACGCAAAGAAATCTGACCCTAATCATAAGTGGTTGGGGACATGGAATCTACAGTTGAGGTCTACGGAGCAAACCCTAGCACATGCCAATTAACTCTTGGTTATGCAATTTACCCCCTTTATGTTGGCAGTGGGACCTGTCGGTGGAGGCCCCCAAAGGGTGGGCAAACCTTTCAAAGTTACCCATAAGGCATGATATATTTACTACCATTACAGATCTTTTTAGGGATAATTTTATAAGTTTTATATCTACTAAACAATAAATCTTTTTTCCAGTACATACCCATAGTTATGTAGGTCAGCGCATGCCACATGAGCATGACAGATTCTTGGAACAGGTGTAGGTAGTACACACTGCAGGTATTAAACTAGATAGATGGTAAAGGGCTCTAAATACTTTCATCAATTAAACATTGATTCTCTAAAACGCTTTAGCAGGTACAGTCCCTTTTTTATTGGTGCTTGCTCCCATCCCTATGGTGGATCAAACGGGCGAAATCCCCAAAGAGTCCAAGGGATATTAGCCCAAAGCAACATACTCATCTAAATTACCTTTAAGAATGGAACTATGGTTAGCAAGGACTTATAAGGGGCTAATGGTTTACAATCACTACCAATGTGTCCCCTTAAAACAAATTTTGTATTATCAAAACGCAATAAGCAGTACTAGTAAGCTACGTTCCTTACCTCTTTGTGACTATAAGATATAGATAAAATACCTTGGAGGCTATGTGGACATGCCCTTTCAAACTGATTATTGCAACTTAAAGAATTGGAATAAGATAAGTCTAAGGATAATCAGGGGCAACTTTACATTAATCCCAATTATCAATTTTCTTACAACTGCTTCCTACCCTCCCAAATAGAACAACATAACCATAATCAACTTTTTTCCAAACGCTCAAAACAAAATATTGCAACTTAAAGTAACATCTCTAATGCCATTAATTTTAAATAAATCTCACCTTTGTTTTGCTTGTCCATGGCAAGAATGAGATCAAACTCTTTAAAATCCGATGGCCTTATCGGCCTTGATATTGATGTGATCTCAACGCCTCTTCTTTTGGAGGCAGCTCTCATTCGAGAGTCCGCAGGACCTCCCTTCAAGAAATCAAGATAAACATAATTTCCAAAAATAGTATTCAAAATGCAATCCATAAAGTTGAAAATTAAATCACAAATGGGTACTCCTATATTTTACTAAAAGTAAAAACTCTTTTAGCAAATAAATTTAACCTATATAAACGCACCAGAAATTATAGAAAGAACCCTTAAAAGAGTAATCTTAACATAATTCAGAATGAAATGCATACAATGGACATCAAATCACACATAACAAATAAAGATAAATCATGAAGATAAAGCGATCAAGTTAAGAGGAAATAACACAATACACAAAATTAAACCCCAAGAAAAGTAGATTAATTCCAAAATCAAGAACAAACAGAGGAAACCCATAATGTAGTCGGACACAAACCTCATGATAATTGATGGTACCCGCAGAATCAATGAGAAATTTGGAAGAAAGATTCCTTTTTTTAACCAAATCAGTGAAGACACCCTCAGCAGCTGGGCTCCTGCAAATGTTTCCCAAGCACACAAAGAGAACAGCAAAGGGTTTTTCTGTAATTTTCTCTGTCTGAGCTGAGGAAGCCATTGATGATGATGATGTGATTATAGTTATGGGGTTTTGTTTGATTTGTGATCTTTGTTGAAAAATATGTGAACTTTGAAATAGAGGGTTTGGATTTAGAGGAAGGATTACGAGAAAGGGAGATTTTGGGTGGCAAAATGGTAATAAGTTGGGGGTTATTGGGAGGCTACTGGTGTACAGTGACCTCATTGCTAGATGCAAAGTTTGGGAGAAAGAATCAAAGAAAATGAATGGGCTTCAGAAAAGTTTTCTAAAGGATTCTTTTGTTAGATTTTTCTTTTTCTTTTTGGTGTGATTAAATATTCACCACAAAATAAATCTTAAAAAAAATGAATACAATTTTCAATGTTTATTATTATTACACACTTAAATTTTTGATGTAGCGGTAAAAAAGGAAATTGAGGTTTAGTTCCTCTTTCTCTATTTTTTTCAAGAAAAGCAGTTCTCCTTTCTTTGTATTTCATTTTTGCATATTCTTAATTATCAATATTAAATTGGACTTTCCACGATCCATTTGTATCAGCTTAAAGCCTCGAACCCCGCAGTATGATATTATGTGTTTTGTCTTATTGGCTTACGGTTTTGTTTCTGAAATGAAACACTTGTTCCACCCAAAAGACCTCATGTCAGGAGAGATATTTATACCCTTATAAGGCATGCTTAGTTCCACCCTCCAACCGATGTGAACGGATGTTATCAATCCTTTCCCCTTCGGACACAACGTCCTCGCTATGCACATCGATCCAACTGTAATAGCCCAAACATTATAACATGATATTATCTGCCATCTCACTGGCTCACAAATTTGTTTCTGGTATGGAACACTTGTTCCACCCAAGGCCTCATGCCAAAAGAAATATTCACACCCTTATAAGGTATGTTTCGTTTCCTTCTCTAACCAATGTAAGACGGATGTTACGTAAAAATACTAATCTTGTCTCAAGAAACATTATTTTTTGAAAAGAAAATTAATTACCATACCATTACCACAATATAACCTTTTGGATTGTCTTCACACATTTGGGATTGTCTAAAAGAATGATATTTGTTTGTTAAATTTTGGATTATCTTCACAAATACATAATACCATACCATTATCCAAGAGTCAAAGAACTGAAGAAGCTTATGTTTCTAGCTAGATTCATATAAACGAAACTGAATATATAATTGGGTTGGGTGACTATAAAGTATTTTCAATCATTATTCTTATTAATGAAAAAGCTTTCTTTTACTGCTTTTTTAAGGGCTGATTTAGTTACTTTTGATCTCCCTTTTCAATGTTAAACTAATATAAATATTGTTGTTGTTTGGACTTGTATTTAAATAACTAGCTAAGTGTCTCGTGTACTACATGTTTTATAGGTGATGACAAATATGCAAAATAATAATGAATAGATGTTAGTTCATTATTGATATTAAGAGGAGACATTAAAAACTCTTTATAGTTAAGATAAAAACTATATAGATAAAATATGACGGCGTTTTAGATAATATAACTTGTAACTTTTTTCCTTCAACAGTGTCATCATATCTAGCTATTATTTTTACTATATAATCTTTAATTTAATTATAGATGATAAAACAAATAAATGTTATGTAATATACTTAGACAATTTTCAAATTTAAGTAAAATATTTTATTTACCTCATACTTTATTTCACATTATAACTTAATTTGAATATCTCTTGATTTAAAGTCAAAATCGAGCTTCAATTTTAACAAAATGAACAACTAGAAAGAATGATGTTAATTTTGATTAAATAAAGACTTAAGATTTATCTAATTAAATTGATAATTGTGTGTCTGTTATTAATATTAAAAGATAAAAGATTATTAGAAGAAGATATTAAGAGAAAAAATTTGAATTCATTAATAAATTTAAGTTTTGAGTTTTTTAGAATATAAATGTTGACATGTTGATCACGTTTTTACCTTATCTAAGTATTAAATTATAAATATTTGCCAAAAATTTGATAATATTGTGTAGTACAAGCTTTTTAATTATAAATTTTAATAGAGAAAAATTAAAATTAGATTTTAATTTTTACCAAAATTGATGGTTCAGATTTAATAATTAGAATCTTTATCTAATGAATAACCAGAATCGTTTAATAAATGATATTGATGTTAATATTTTATTATTAGAATAAACATTGTTTTGATTGCTATAAAGTTATATTATTATGAGAGAAGATGAGACTGTTCTTTTTCTCCCGTTGAAGCACCAAAACTTTGTGCTAAACATATATATATTGTTTCTCCAAGTATATAGCTTCTTAATATCATAGGAAACATCCACTATCAAATATATGGTTTTTTTTTAATACTAATGTTTGACTTTGGGTAATGTCTTGTGTTAATTAAACATATATGAACAATTTTTATTTGTACAACAAACTCACACGCAACCTAAATTTACACCATTTGTCTTACAGAAGACTTGAACAGCAATTGAACATATATATCGGTCGATGAACCATGGGAAGGTGTCAATAATGATTGTCGGTCAAGATTAGGGCATGGTGAGGAACAATTAGGCCAAGATAGTGTAAGTCGAGAAGGTAAGCAGCGATTAGGTCGACGACGAGGAGTGATTAGGGCAAGATAAAGATTGTTGATTGTGAGGAGCAATTAGGTCGACATTCAAGAAGATTAGGACATTGTGAGTAGCGATCAAGACAAGATAGTGATTGTCAATGGTGAAGTCAAGATCAATGGTGAGCCATGAGCAGTGATGATGAAGTCGACGGGGAACGGCAATTGCAAAGTTGACGGTGAGCAATGATTGTGAAGTCAAGATTTACTAACAGTGAGCAGTGTTTACAAATCCTAGTTCCATAATACTTATTACATCACTCAAAGGATTTAGAAATCTTACACTTATGGAATTGTAATTCTAAATCCTCCTAATTTTTAACCAAACATAGAATTTCACATCATCTACGCTGCCCTGTGTTATAAAACATATACCGTCGAGTATCTCGACTAGATTGTGAGAATTTTAACACTCATATTGCCATTAAACGTTAAACAAGCAGCAAATATGTCGAAGCAAAACAACCGGGCTAATAATTTCATATTTTTAAATAATAAGAGTTAGAACTCCAGAACTGCTGCATTGTCTGTAAATTCCTGACTATGACAAAAATAATACATTAACAACCAATAACAAAATGGAAGTATGCTTCTCACAAAGAGGTGATATCTATAATCCCTTAGTCAAATAGACTGAATCCCATGTCCTGAAAAGAAAAGGGGAACAAAGTAAGCAGTTTGATACAAGAAAACCACTAAAAGTAAGTAAAGTTCAGGCATAAAACATAAACAAGCTTACATCATCAGATTCCTCTTTCTCTTCAACCTTCTCCTCTTTCTTAGGCTCAGCTGCGGCGGCAGCCGCAGGTGCAGCACCACCACCAGCTGCAGCAGCAACAGCAACGCCACCGCCACCAGAAGGAACTGAAGCCAACTTTTCCCTTCCGGCAGCAATCAGTTCTGTGATATCTTTACCCTTGACTTCATTCAAGAGCAATTCAATTCTATCTTCATCTGCATCAGCTCCAACTGCAAGTTACAATACATAACTCAACCATTACTACAAATTCTGCAATACATAACTCAACTAGTATTGTCACCTACATCTCGCATGAACAAAAGGCAGCACAATACTTGAGTGACAACTTGAACAAAAAGGCAAAACATTGTATGCACTTAAGGCATATTGCCATTCAAAAGTTGATAATTTATACTTTCAAATGCAAAATTAACATAAAGGATAAACCCTATTACTTTCCATTACAAAGATATTATATAAAAGTAATAATCATTTCCAACGTCCAACGGTTACATAATAAGAAACAAACTTGATTAAAGGTACAAAAGCACAAGTACTAGATTAGGGTTTCATAATGTAACATCTTTTAACTCTATTAATCGATAGCTTTAAAGCTGGATACTCATGAACAAGCCCAGTATATGTTCAAAAACAAGATGTAAACCATACCTGAACCAAGGATTTTCTTCAAATCCTCAGCAGTTGGACAGGTGTTACCTCCCAATAGAGCCAACAAATACGCAGCAACAACCTTCATTCTGAAGCAGAATGAAACAACAATAATTTAATCAAACAAATCGCAAATCACTTCTAAATTTCTTACACGTTGTACATGACGGAGCTGGATCTATTACTTCCAGTAGGAATTAATACTAAGAACAACGGCTTTCTAGTAAACACATAATAAAGAAAGCTGATTGAAGAAGACGATACCTGTAAAATGTTGTGTTGAAGAAGCCGATCTGTATCTCTTGCCACTAATTTAGGGTCCAGCGGTCCGATTGAAACCCTAACTCCATTTATTAATAGCTTTGTGGGCTTCTTTAGTTGGCTACCATGTATGGATCAGTATAACGGGCTGGACCAGTATTTTCTAGTAGCAGCATTAGAATTCTACTATAATCAATTAACAAATTAATTTCTCACATAAAACTACTATTTATTTTAATTTTTATTTTTCACCCAAAAAAAGATTTTCAATTTACACATTTAATTTATAGAAAATTAAATTTTACGTCGTAACATAATTCATATCAACATTAATTCATCATCATTATTTTTAATTTTTTTTTTTTGAAAGACTATTTTTAAATTTATTAATCTATGAATAATATTTTTGTCATATTCACATGACAAATTATCATCTTAGTATCAATCTAATATTTATTGTATATTTTATGTCATGGACATTATTATTCCGTACTTTAAATCCATAAATTCAAATGAATAAAAAATATATGTTATTTATTATATCAAGTAATGTATGTTATTTATTATTATATCAAGTAATATACGAGGACATTTAAACCATTAAATGATCGATATTAGAGACCTTAGGCTAACAAAAAAATAAATGTAAGAAGCTAAGGTTTAAATCCATTCTCTTATGATAATTTTTAAAAATTATACATTTACCAGATAACCTCGGACTATAGGCGCTTTAAAGCTATAAAAACCCAATATCAAGCTCAAGCGTTATAATATCATCCGGTAAAACTATAATAATCATTATTAATACAATAATAATATAATAACAATTAAAGTGTAATAAATCTATTATTATTATTATAATCAATTGACAAAACTGTTCACTTATGTAAATATTATCTATGTATGATATCTTTAAACAATCGTAGTAACTATATATTTTATGTAAATTAAATTATTAAAAAATCCAGTTATTTGAATATTACCCGAGGCGACGCGTGAGGTTGATATACCTTGTTAGAAATCAATTGGACATGCCCAGTTACATTATTTTCCAGAAGAATAATTTGAGTTTTTTTTAAGTTATTGTCTTATTGTTAATATAGTTTTAATAAAGATGAAGCCGGAATTATTTTGGGTTTTGAGATTCATTATCATTAATGTTTTAATAACAATGGGTTTATAAGTATTTTTACACATTGAAATGATATAAATAACTTTCATTTAATGATCAGCAAATTAAGTAATGTTAACAGCATGGATTATTTCCTCCAAACCTTTTATTTTGTATTTGTATGTATTTTTATGTTTTTGGGTGGTATGAAATTGACTTTAATAGATAAAAGCTCATGGAAAAATAGGAGGGCTATAAAGGATGAAGATGATTTAGTCATCTTATTTACTCAAACAAGCGAAAGAATTCACAACAAAAAGAAAAAAACTTAAATTAGAGACTATTAATGAAATTACTAAATTCATAGTTATGAGTTTATGACATATCACATGAATGATCTTTCTTTTACTCCAACCTGATTTCACAATAATGACTTGGAAATATATTTTAGTATCCTGAGTTTGGGCTGGCTAAATAGGTATTTTAAGTATCTTAAGCTAATACTAATAGGCAGTATGTATGATTGCCCTTAACTCAAGAAGAATAGTCAACTTTATCTTTTGATTCTCACATGACTTGCTTCGCTATTATAGCCTACACTTTACCTATTTCTTACCCAAATGTTATATTAGTGTTATAGCATTTTTTCCTTTCCTCTCTCTTTTACCCCAAACCCAAGTATAATCTAACCCAATTAACCCAATTTTTTTTCAGCTTACTCTCTTACACTGTAAAAAAAAATGGCTCGGATAAGGTCGGGCTTGAGAAACCGACCACATACCTGAAGGTGGGAGCGTACGGGTGTTCCCCGAGACACCAGATGAAGCCCAAGGAGCCCAAAGATGTTTCAGGTCACCCCATACAGGTGAGGTGGCCTTGGAGGTTTGACAGACCAATTGAAATCAGAAGTAAGTTATTATAAATAATGAATTACTCATAGCTTAAATTTGGTGACTATATCAAGTTTAATATATAGACTATGCATGAACTCGGATATTGAATGAAACCAAAGATAAAACTTATAATGATGATTTGTTAACATGTTTATATTCATACAACATAGGTTAACAGCCATAACCTTGTCCATATTGCCACTCGGCAAGACGCATTTAACTAGTCCACCGCTCATCATTCATCAAATCTGCAAGAGAGAGTCAACCTAGTTCCGGGTTCCATTTGAACACCTCGAGATGTAGATATGCAGTTTCACTTTAACTCAAATCAAGAAAAAGAATACATTAGGCAATTCCTACAAAAACGAGCTATGGGAAATTAATAATGTTCGGGCGCTCTTTGCAACTTACAAGTGGCGAATCAACACTACCGATAAAAGGGGTGAAAAAAACAGACGAATGTTTGTAATTTTACAAGATGCCCAAAATTGTCTCATTCTTCAGTTTTCTTCTTTTTCTTCTTTTCTTTCTTCTTACTATTTGGTGATTCGTTTTCAGCTGTTACATTGGCTTCCGCATGCTTTCTCTTTTTCTTCTTCTTCTCACCTGCTCCAATGTTTTCTTCATTCTGATTTTCAGCAGCTTCATCATCTACTTGTTTTTTCTCTTTCTTTTTCTTTTTCTTTTCTTTCTTTCCGACATCCTCATCCGCTGCCACATCATCAGACAAGTGCACTTGCACTTGTTCGTCAACGATTTCCTTTTTCTTTTTCTTTTTATCTTTCTTTGATGGTATCTCCTTATCGTCTGCTTCAGCCTCTGCTTCTATCCGTCCGAGAACAGAGTCTGCTGCTGCGTTGTAAGTCTGTCCACCCAAACAGGTTATATTTTATCTCATATTTAACTAAAAACTTAACAAGTCAAAACCAGGTCAAAAGTCGTCTAGAGTATTTTTTTGTCCATACAAAGATACAACCTCCTAAATCACTTTATTCTAAATTTTAGATTATTATTGTAATAGTACAGCTTCATCACATTTAAACCATCAATAAATCAATTATTTATAATCAAGAAAATCTGTCTAATCATCATAAACAGTTAATTGAGGTCCAGCCTGAGTGGCGCCTGACCCACCCATCTCAATATTTAATTGAGGTCCAGCTGAGATATTGTACTTATAGCAGAAATGTTCCGCCATGAAATTATTCAACTAAATTGTACATGAAGATACTTATTAAACGCGGAAAGCAGAACAAGATTTTCTTATTGATACAAAAATTCACAGCAACATTATTGAAGTTTATAAGCCAAATTAGCAAGTAAAAAGCTTTCACCTTTGCAGGAGTAATCGTTGCCCCACCTCCTGTCTTCTGATCCTTGTTGTAGAATTCGATCTTAGGCTTGCCTTTAGTTACTCCAGCAGAACGGTTAAGTTCTCGTCCTTCAAGATTCCTTAGTCTCGCTTCAAGCTAAAATTGATAGATGCAAAAGGAACAGTAAGAAATGCATAAAAACTAGAAGCGGGTCAAAATGGGTGATTTTGTAGACAGGTCAAAAGGGGTCAGGTCGGGTTGACTCGGAGCAGCTTTTAATTCAAGATCTCTAACTATTATAACGACCGATTAGTGTTCCAATACAGAAATTATGTTAACTTTGTAATACTCTTACTTATTGAATAGAATGGTGTAGGAGGTATTATCCATTAATAATACACTTTGGACGGCATTCAACATTTCAACCTTACCTTTTTATCTAACATGTTACAGATAAAAAATAATAAGGATTGATCAATCCATTCATAAGTAAATGGGTATGAATCACCCCCTGTAAATTTAGATTCACTGACATTATTACCTTGAGACGGTTCTCCACGCCCATAGAATTATCTTGGCCTTCTCCAAGAGCATCACATCGAATTGCTAAAGCGGTTTTAGAAGCAAGAGAACGTGATATCTTCCCCTTATGTTTTGGTGCTGCTTGACCAATCAAACTTGCATGATATATAAGCCCATATTTTGGAGTTGCATGCTTTGTCTTCAAAGCCCTAAAAAGAGCCTTTTCAGCACCAAGAATCTGAACAGTACTCCCTGGCTGTTTTGCAAGATTCAACAAACTACCCCCATGAGCAATAAGCCGAGCACCCACAAGTTCTCCAACAAGGGCTGTAAGGTTTGGTGCAATGGTATTCATCCTGCTTTTTAAATAATCATAAAGTTGAGCTCGGTATTCTGACAGAGAAAGAACTTGATCACATAAGTCTTTGATGTTGGTCAAATCGAGTTCATTGACTTCTGTTCCCATTGAAACCACAGCAGCCTCTTTCACTTCTGTCTCTAACTCTTCTGTGAGTATCTGTCAATGATTGAAGCTAAAACTTTTAAGCATCAAACTAGAATCTTGAGAATAATTATCTGAGGAGTGGTTTGTATTTGTGTTTTGAAAATGATCATCTGAACCATTTTCTAATACTTGAATAAATATAGTTTGCTTACTAGCATGAAAAGAGAATGTATACATTGCTAATACCTCAGAGAGATCAAGTTTTGCAGCGTTTGTGCGGTAACCCATGAGCTTGACAGCCTTGGCATAAAGTATGTTATCTTGTAGAATCTTTGCAAGCTCTGGAAAATGCCAACCGTACCATTCCCGTACCCTCATTGCATAAGTATTAAGCTCTTTATCAAGGTCATCTAAAAGTCCAATAGCTTGAATAATCATCGTATCCACCTAGTACGACCACATTAATCAAAAAGTGATTGATCAAATATCTAAATAATATGTTGATTACTTGATTGACACAAAGTAATTGAGAATAAACCGAGAAAAAGGAATAAAGATGAAACTAAAAGAATAAACTAACAGCATATGAGAAGATGCTAACCTTATCAGGACTGAACTTAAGCTTGTATCTAGACAAGCTATGAGATAATCCCAAGCTCATTGGAGCTAAATCCTGTGTACCTAAACCGGTTATGAGTTCAGTCAATTGACTTCTAACTCCTCTCATGAGTTCCATAACAGCATGGTTGTGAACACAATCAATTTGCTGCAACGACAATACATAATGAATTTTATTTGTAACATATAGCGTATGAACTGCAGAACAAACAATGACATTTTAAGTGAAAGATACAACTTACAAGTTTCTCCTTGATCACATTTCCAAGTTTGGAATCTGCAACTGCCAATGTTTCACCATCACAATGAGCACGCAAAAACTTACGCAAACCTTTGCTAGGCTTGCTGTCTATTAGCAGAGTGGCTGCTGAAAGTGCCTCTGATGTGTTCTCGAATTTGGAGAAAGCTTTTAGCTTTACCACCTATAATTTGCATGAGATAATGGAGAGAAGTATAAGGTTCATGAGGTATTAATGAATAACTGAAAAGATACAGCACAAATGGAAGAAGAAAAAGAATAATATTTAAAACACATGCTAATAATCTTAGCATAATACATAAATCCATTATCCATCAATAACATTCTCCACTCAACTGGGGCAGGTTTCAAATATCAAATGGAATCCTGTCTAGTCATATTCTTATAAACCATTATACTTGACACTTCATTTTTAAACCACAACATCCATGTGAAGATGCAACATAACAACACTTGCATAAGTTAAAAGCAGCATAAAATCACTCAAATAAACCGAACAAGATTTTTTTGCATTTCTTTTTCATTTGTAGCATTTTTCTATTGTGTTCGTTTAATGGACTAATGGAAAAATAAAAAAATCATCGATATGGTTGTAAACTCTCAAGAGTCTTCTCATGATTTTGAATACAAGTATTTAATAAATATAATTATACAATATAAAATGACCATGAGTCTCTAGAGGAGTTTCTAATAAAAATAATTAATTAGGTATTTGATTAAATCAAACAAATGAGGTATTTGGCCAATGTAAAATGTTTCTTTAAGTGGGTATTTGTACAACACTTGCCGACTTTCTAGTCTATGATGTGGAACCAAATATGGTGTTTACAAAACCCAAATATGATGTGGAGACAGATATGTTGCTTACAAAAACCAAATCTAGTGTTCACAAAAACTTAAATAAACAGATCCTAATTATAAAGCAAGCATATCAAAACTTGTGAAGCTTTAACTTAGTAGACCCTAATTCAAGAGATACATAATGACTAATTTATTAACTATTATGGTCCATCTTCTTATAACAACTTCAAGGGATATTGTCCAAAGAAAATATTTTTTAAAGTCAAAATCTTATTCGGATATACCCGAAACCCAATTTTTATACCCGAACCGAATTACTTTCGAGTTATCCAAATTACACGAACAATAAACCCAATAACAGAATTACCCGTATTTAATTTTTTTGGTTCACTTTATTTGAGTTCGGTTTTTGCCAACACCCGTAGTCTAGAGTGTCGAGCACAACTATTTAAATTGCTAACCACCACTACCAAACACAGGAACACCACAGAAAAGTACAACTTTCTACCATTTATCACTGAAACGCTACTTCTGAAAGGAAAAAACCAAGCTATAACTTGACACTTCTTATACAACAAATCAATCAGCTTTTTCTTCATAAAATAAAAAAAAAACAGAGTGACAACTGGTGGTTTCTGTAGAAATCTCTCTGTTTATATATTCGTTAGAGGTTAATGCACCTGTTTGTAATCAATTATTCCTGTTAACCCTAAGACATTATATCATGCTCAATACAATCACAAAAGCAAGAAAGCTCGAAATTGAACATGCAAATTGTTCTTTGATAGTCAACCAACCACGAAGCAAACGCAATTACTGTAATATTCAAAAGAATACCTGTCTGGCAGTGTCGGCAGATGAGAAATCCTTCCAGATATCCTATGAACACACAACATCAAATAAGCTCATTGCATATACGCACAAATTCATAAGAACACTTCAATACTCCATGATTATATTTAGTTATTTACATGTATGTAATCTAATACTCACGTCAACTTTGGAAAGCTTTCCTTCATCCAATACTTTAAAAAGGGCGAAGCCCGCTGGGGTTTCGAACAGCACCAACATTGTATTGATCCCTTAGCACAATTACACCTAAAAAGAGAAACAAACACAAGTTTAGCCTAGTTCCCTTTTTGTTCTTACTTTCATCAAATAAGAAGATCGAAGATCGAAGATCGAAGCTCGAAGAAGCTTCGGGATCCACGGGAGGGAGGGAGGGAGGGAGGAATGAAACCTGAAAATGGCGTTACCTTGAGAAGAAGAGGGTCTAGGGTTTAAGAAAGGCGGAAGAAGGTGTGATTATGTTTAAATAGAGGAAATTGCATTGAAACCTAAAACCATATAATAAAATTTTAACACATTTAGGTCAAAGAGTTACATTCTTGTATTCAGAGTTTATTACTCACTCTTTAGTCCTTTTGATTGAGTTGTTATTACTTATTCATAATTATCATTTTTAAATAATATTAAAAACGTATTGTTGATAGAGTACAGAAAAAATAAAGACGTGTAAATATTGTCATGAAAAAAGATTTTGATCACGCAATCAAATCAAATTAAGATTTCAAATCAAATATTACCCTTGTATCTTTAAAACTAAATATCTTTAACATTCAAAATAATAAATTATAAAAATTGCATCAAATTTTCTAGTATTTTATTCACTTCAAGGGTGATATAATATTTTATTCACTTCATACACTAAAGGGTAGTAAATGAGATGAAAAAGGAGAAGGTAGATGTTGAAGCTGAAGGATCCGGGGAAAGGTAGGATGTGAAACCTATGGTAAAAACCATACAGGGCAGTGTACGTATAAGATCAAGGGTTGTTATACCTGTGGAGTCCTGGAACACAACTACAAAGATTGTCACTCTTTGGGGAAATTTTGTTATGATTGTGTCCAGTATGGACATGAATCTTCTAAGTGTCCTAACTGATCAGAGTGGCTTTTAGTGTTAGTGTAAGAATTAAAATAATTAGCAGTGTTAAAACGATTGGTATGAACCATCGAGACAGTAGTATTAATAAGTGATGACAATAATTTGATTAGTAAATGAATGAGTTATATTAACTAGAGTCAGGATTAATAATAAAATGTGTTAAGTAACGCTAAGATGATTAGTGGACGGACACGGAGTAAGTAAGAGACGAGGTAAAGAATATCTGGAGTAAATCTAAATTATAAACTATTGTTTAATTTTGAAATGTAAAGTTTAATGAAACAAGTGAGGTTATTTTATGCAAAATGATGAGGGAGCTACACGCTTATAAGTATAATTAGGCATAGTTCAGAGACTATTGTATTCTTGATTAAATAAACTTTTGTGATGACTATTATATTATAGAGAAAACCAGAGTGAATATTGGATGGAGTGTTGTTGAAATTCGAGATGTTGATCAAATAGACTTATTTGCCTTGATTAACTATGTTAGCCGAGTTAGTGTTTAATTGTAAAACTACATATTTATTGATAACTAGAGTATGATGTAGTAATATTACAGAGAGACATGATGAAATTGGTTTCAAAATTTTAAAATTTGTAGACCTTGACCCATTTATGCTATGAAGTAGAGAAGTTGGGCAAAAGGTTAGGTGATTAATCCAAAAGATAGTTGGGTATGATTAGTGTTTTTAGTGATTGTTAGTGTACCGATGTGTAATACCCATTTCCAAACGTAAATAATTACTAAGATTTAAGTTAGGTTATGATTCTTAATGTTATCAATTTAATTAAATCCAAGAGTTGGAGTTGTTGGGCTTGTTTAAGTAATGGGTATATGTATAAATAGGATGGGCTCTTGTGCAATTAAATTATGGACCTAAAGAATTATTTTATATATATATAAGAGGTGGGCTTGGCCCAAGGAAAGAGTCATATATATATATATTAGGGCGCAGCCCCCAAGCAACCAATACTGTTCCATTGAGTTTTTGGATTTCAAACACTGTGAAAGAATAGAGGTGCCCTGTGTGTGTGACACCGTGAAGAGGAAAAAGGAGGAAGTAAGGAATTGGAATTTTGAAGCAAACTTTGAAGAAGAATACAAGGTATGGATGTTAAACCTCTGTAATTGTAATCCTATAAGACTTTCCGTTTATAGAAAGGTATTAGAAGCTATCAAAATGGGTTTTCTTCACCCTGTTCTAGCTGTTGTCGACCAAGAAATAGAAAGCATGCACGTGAGCTTGGTTTCTGATTTTCAATCCGAAATGGTGATGTTTTAGTAAGACTTGTGATCTTAAATGAACTACGATGTTGTTAGTAACATCAATCAGGTTACAAATGGGAAATTGTAATCGATTCAAAGTCTGGAACCTTGTTTTCTTTGTAAGAACCAACCTAGAACAAAATTTGGGGTTTTAACCCACTAAATATCGATGCTACTTAAATTAATTAAGAAGGGTTTAATTATACACGGTTAGAAACTTTAGAAACCGGAATCACTTAATTTGATTGTGTTTTGAGAAATTTCAAGAATAAAGTGTCGATTGTGTTTCTGTGTTCTTGTGGTCCGACTTGATATGGTCCGACTTTGGGGGGGGGGGGCGTGGTGTTTGTGCGACTTAAG
>JAUEJL010062368.1:0-18168 GCA_032274825.1 Drosophyllum lusitanicum | reverse complement strand
ATCTCAAAGAGAGTGAATGAATAGATTTATAAACAATTTGAAAACCTAAACAATTTTAAATTTCTTATTCAACGTTTATATATATATATATATATTTTTTTTTTTTGTAAGTTTTAATATTTTAAGAGACCCTTTTTTTAGTTTCGCTCCGAACCCCAAAAAAATTTGAGACGGCCCTGTCTGAATAGTGCAATAGACAAGATATTCTTATTATTATGACTTTTTTGTGGTCACGTGGGATTACTTGTACAAAGAGAGCCACTATTATTATATTCCTATTTTAAGTAGAAAATATCAAAAAATAAACAAGTCAAAAGTATTTACCAAACACGGTCCCATAAGTCAATGATCAGTTCTTTTGAAATCATCAAAGTTTTGGTATCTCTATGACTATGTGATCTAAGATTAAAATTTCATTATACTTTGTTATTCTAAATTCTATGATAAATATATTGATAAAGTGTTTGAAAGTAAAATCTAATTTATAATCGGTCGATGGTAAAACAGTTCTAATAGCTAGATGTGACTTCAATTAAATATTTTAAGCATTTAAGTAGCATATGTGTACATCGTTTAACTTAATACGGAGTGAGAATTGATTTGGACAAGTGCGGTGCCAACCATGGCGTGATGTGTGTGACCAACTACTCCATCACGTTGTGGTTACCTAGGCGAATGGGGAGGTGGGGAGAATCACTGTTAAAAAGAGGGCGCGACGAACTTTTTTCCTTTGTTTTGTTTATTAATATTTGATTTGTGGGTTATGGAGTACATAGATCGTATACTTTGGCGTGACGAGGTGTGGTCACTAAAATTAATGTGTGACGAGTTGTATGGCAAAAGTGTAATGTTAACGTGACAGTGTAGTATTGTGTGAACATAATGCCTTAACGAGTAATGACCAACCCAATGCATCTAACTCTGTGTGGCATCCCTATAAAATATATATACCGCCTAACTGACATACCCACATAGGTTTGTAAATGAATTGGACGAACATAAATGAGCTTGTTCATGTTTTTTAAGTCTAGCCGAACAGATTGAACATTAATTGTATACAAGTGAGTTTTTGCATTTGAATTCGTTCATTAAACTTTATTCGAACAAATAAACTAACAAATGAATAAATGAACGAATCTTGAGTTTATGTCTTTTGAAAAGTGCACCAATTCGGTTTTTTAGCCAAATGCCTAAATCTATCTTATGAATAACCATATTCATGTTTTATTATCAAAAGAATGTATTTTACAAATAAACAATAAAACATTTTTTAGAAATTTAATCAGGCTATTATAGCATAAAAAATCACCGATGACATCATAAAATTTGACTGATAACATCGTAACAGATCAAAGAGGTAATATTGTGTTAAAAACTTGAAATTTATATGGCATGTGCTTGATTGATCGGTGGTCTATGCCACCATAACACATCAAATAGGTCCGCCGGTGCAAACCTGCAAGACATCTTTCATAAGACCATCCATAGTTATGACATGCATAACTAACCGTCACATCATCTTTTCAGCCTATAATTATCCCATAACTAAACAACTCTAATCATCATATACATAACTAACATTCACATTACCATCACTATCATTATTAAACTCACATAATATAAATTCAGATTAATATGATTGGTTTAAAAAAAATAAAAAGGAAAAGAAAAACAAGATACGAGATACGAAGCTCATCATCATGATAACGAGCCTCACAACGACGAGCTTTTAGCGCATTACCTCTACTCGAACAGAGCCGGTCCAAATATATACGATGCCCTGAGCAAAAATATAAAAAGGCCCCTCACTAAAAGTATTAAAATGTGATAAAATAAATAAGTAAACTTTACAAAAATCACTCCCCAAGTCATTCTTCTCATTTATCTCTTACTTTATTATTTTGAAAGATTAATTCTTTGTTTGATCAATTGGTGGTGAAAGAAACCCGGCTGCAGCAGGGGCAGTAGTCGTCGTTATTTCTAGAGCCTAAAATGTTGAAACTACTGCAAAAGAAGTTGTGTAGCCAGAGCCAGTAAAGGGTGTCGCCGTGAAAGACAAAAAAAATGTTACTGCATGAACGTGATTATAAGAAGAAACCGACTTTGTGGGTGAAGTTGATTTATAGAAGAAGCTTAACTGAAAGTGATTGCATTTTTAGGAGTGTAAATAGCTACAACAAGTAAGAAGGGTGAACAATGAGAGCTAATGAACATATGAATTTTGAAACGTTGCATTGTTATTTTCAATGCATCTTTTTGATTCTTTTTTATCTACATTCTCATTAACGATTACATTACTACAGAACTTATCTTATCACAAAAAAATATATATCTATACATAGGTTGATAAAAATGGACTCCTGAAATTTCTAGGCCCTGAACGACCGTCCCACTTACCCGTGCCCAGGACCGGCCCTGTACTCGAATGACGAGAGAATGATACGAAAATGAGCTCATGACTAGCCACTTGTCTAATATATTATATTAAAAAAAACAGTGATTAGTCAACCATGCAACGTGATGCTACCACGAGTCCACGAGGTCCATGACTATACAGTTAAAACATTTTTGGGCTCTTCAAGTAAATTCACACACTCCACGTTTCAATTGAATAATAAAAAAGCAAATTACATAAACCCCCTTTTAATATTTCGGAACTTACAAATTTCCTCCAAACTATCAACAAACTAGTGTAATATTTGGGGGTATACTTTGTTTTAAGTTAGATTTTATATCTAACAAAATACAATGGTTAAAATTTATTTTTTATAAATCTTTTAGAAATTTCATAAAAAAGTTAAAGTTAAACATAACAAAACATAGTATGATAATTCTAATTAAAAATATAGCAATAAAAATTTGATAAATTTAATTTTGTTTCTTTAAAAGTCACTATTTAAGTATTTATGTAGTAACGCAGATATACACACAACTATGATAACTTTAGTTAAAAAAAATTCCTACAACAAGTAGTTAAAAAACTTTTTCAGTTGTTATAGTGTTATAGATAGTTGAAGTGGCTTAAATAACAGTTTAGACTGCGCTACAGATCAATCAAACAGATGTCAAAATTAGGTGTTTAAATGACTGTTATTGCCGGTCAATATGATCTAAGGGTTGAAAGTAAACCCAAATTTGTTGGCTCACACACATATGATCTAATGGTTAAAACAAAAATAACATAATATAACGAATTTTGAATACTGACGTTAAATGTCGAGGATTTCGTAGTGGTTACCTGCTCTTTATGTCACCAATTCCGACCGGACTACAAATCATTACATGTGCTCTATCACTTACAATGCCACGGTAGATTTTCAACCATTCAAGCAACAAATAATACAAGGAAAACTTCGTCTTTATTTATAAAACCCTACATACTTAGTAACACCGTCTTTATTTCTTCATTCAACAATCATTTACCATGTAGTGAAGATGCTATGTTTAAGGGGTTTTTCTCCATCATTTATCACTCTACGTCACATTAACAATTTTTTTTATCTTGAATTCTCCCTATACATTTTTTGACCTTCTTTCACCATAATGACAACAATCTCCTTTTTATACACACAAGAAAAAAACCCACTTGTTCGTATCAGACCTTACGCCGAGGCTTCACGTCGATCATAACATTGGCTCCACCCTCAGCATCATGGGCTGAAGAGAAATCCAAGGTAGCATGATCATCTCCATAACGGTCCTACTGGGGTGTCTATATGAAATAAATTCGGTTATTAAAAGCAAAAATATGTAGAAGCCATCTTAGATGGACTAAATCTGTTCGATGGTGAATAGTTGAGGGGGACTTTTAGTAGATAGCAGCAAAGAATTCTTTGAAATAGATTGCAGAATTCTCCAGGAAGAAAGCAAACATAAATGAGTAAACAAAACCAAGAAAATCATAGAGTTTTGCCTTTTCGGGCATTCGATTCAAATGACTTTTGATTTTGGAAAATTCTTCGAGGAATCTTCCAAAGAATTTCTTCCCTTTCTTCGTTGGTGTTCTATTTAAGCATTATACATTGCTTTGTCTTAAAGCCATCTTCTTCTTCACTCTCTGCTTCAAAGGTAACTTCTTAAGTTCCGGTTATGGTATTTGCTTTACTTATCGATGTAATGTTAAGTTGGGTTCTCATATATATCTTCAAAAGGCTAGATTCATGCTCATATATGCTTGGTACTACGTCGGTTACACCTTTTTTTTTTTTTGGATAATTAGGTTTATCTTTTATCTCGTTTCTTCTTAAATTTTCATGTTCTTCGTCCAAATTCTATAAAGCCTCAAGGATTTATCTGATCGTCAGAGTTTAACTTAGTGAATTGTGTTGTTCTATACTAAATGGGACTCAATTTTTCTGCCTTTTTGTTTGCAAAATCAAAGGGGGCAGTGATTTTATGTCTGGCGGTTTTCTTACATAGTTTTTGCATGCAGAAGTTAATTTTTCAGGATGCTTGATCTGATCCCAATTTATTAAAGTGGAATTCTAGTTAATTAGTCAGGATGTTTGGCATCGAGTTCTGTAACTGATAATCAGTTTCTAATTAGATTATTTAGGAGTTAAAAAATCAGTTTTGTAGTAGTAGTTACAACAAAATTTATTCCGATTATAGAAGGTCGTGTCACCTTCTTAACTCAAATAATCAGATTTTTCAAGCACTCAAATAACAATTATCAGAAGATATATGGGTGGGTGAGTGTGTACTTTATGGGTCATGAACTTGTATAAAAAATCTACAACTACAAACTTTTAGTTGGGATTTGATTTATCTTTCCGTAGGTTTAACTTCGAATTGAGGATTCAACGGTCGATTTAAAGAAAATGATGCACGAGAAACCGTTTCCTGCTTGGTCATGGTCTGTGGTTGAATGCTTGAAGGCGTATAATGTGAAGCTCGAAAAGGGTTTATCTTCATACGATGTAGAGAAACAGCGTGAACTTTATGGTTGGAACGAGCTTAAAAAAGAAAAGGGAAAGCCGTTATGGCAACTTGTCATTGAACAATTTGATGATATGCTTGTAAAGATCCTTCTAGTTGCAGCCTTCATCTCGTTTGTTCTTGCATACTTTGAACAAAATGAAACTAAAGAATCTGGATTTGAAGCATATGTTGAACCTGTTGTGATCGTTTTGATCCTAGTTTTGAATGCTTTTGTGGGCGTTTGGCAAGAAAATAATGCTGAAAAGGCACTTGAAGCTTTAAAGGAGATGCAATGTGAATCATGCAAGACTATGAGAGATGGGTACTTAGTTCCAGATTTGCCCGCTCGAGAACTTGTACCTGGGGATATTGTGGAGTTGCGTGTAGGTGATAAAGTCCCAGCAGACATGAGAGTAGCGGTTTTAAAAACTTCAACTTTAAGAGTTGAACAAAGTTCTTTAACAGGCGAATCTGCTCCTGTCTTAAAAGGAACTCAACCCGTGTTACTAAAAGATTGTGATTTACAGGCTAAAGATAATATGGTTTTTGGTGGTACAACAATTGTGAATGGGAACTGTATATGCATCGTTGTGAACACAGGAATGAAATCAGAAATTGGGGAAATACAGAAACAAATACATGAAGCTTCCATGGAAGAATCAGAAACCCCATTAAAGAAAAAGCTTGATGAATTTGGAAACAATCTAACGACTGTGATTGGTTTTGTTTGTCTTGCTGTGTGGGTTATCAACTACAAGTATTTCTTGAAATGGGAAATGGTTAATGGGTGGCCAACGAATGTCCAATTTTCATTTGAAAAATGTACGTATTATTTCAAAATAGCTGTTGCACTGGCAGTAGCTGCAATTCCTGAAGGTCTTCCAGCAGTGATTACAACTTGTTTAGCTCTTGGCACTAGAAAAATGGCGCAAAAGAATGCAATCATGAGGAAACTCGCTAGTGTGGAGACGCTAGGATGTACGACTGTGATATGTTCTGATAAAACAGGGACGATAACTACCAACCAGATGTCTGTGACAGAGATTTTAACGTTTGGTGGGAAAAAAACGGCTCTTAGGATGTTTCATGTTGAAGGGACAACTTATGATCCTAAAGATGGGGGCATTGTTGATTGGGGTTGTTTCAATATGGATGCTAATTTGCAAGCTGTGGCTGAAATATGTGCTGTTTGTAATGATGCTGGGATTTATAATGATGGTCGTGTTTTTAGGGTTACGGGTTTGCCTACTGAAGCTGCTTTAAAGGTGTTGGTAGAGAAGATGGGGGTTCCTGATGTCAAAGCAAGAAACAAAATTCGTGGCTTGCAGAGTTTGGCAAACTATTTGATTGATAACAACAGTGTTAAGTTAGGCAAGTTGGAAACAATGTAATATGTGTTTCTATGATATTTATAAATGTTTTTTCTTAAATGTTTTTATGAAGTGTAGGGTGTTGCGAATGGTGGACTAAAAGATCAAATAGGGTTGGGACGTTGGAGTTGGACCGCATTCGTAAGTCCATGAGTGTTATTGTTCGTGAGCCAAGTGGACAAAATCGATTGCTTGTCAAGGTAACATCCCGCGCAGGCTAGAGGTGGCAAGATGGGTGGGTCGGCAATGGGTCAAAAGGGATAGTTTTTTATATGGGTTGGATTGAGTTGACTCAAATCACATTTTGTCAAATTTTTTTGACTTTTTTGATGGATAAATTATTGCGTCATATATGATTACAAGGTTTATATTATTTCAACAAAAATCCAGTAGGAGGTTTTACGCATTAGAATTACAACTTATGCTATTCTTAATACGACTCCTTAGAGATAAAACTAAACCCGAATATATCCGTATACTAGTAAATGGGTCAAAACAGGTTGGGTTAGTCAACAGGTCAAAATTGATATTTTTAAACGGGCTGTACCGGTCGGGTTGAGTTGACCCAAAACCTTTTTCATTAATTTTTTGATTGTTTATAAAATATTATCATGTCAAGCATGATTACAGGATTTATATAATTCAATAAGAATCCTTTTTTATTTGAATAAAATGATTTAGGAAGTTTTATGCATTAGAAGGAACAATTTGTTCAACTTTCTACCAGTTTGACTGTTTTATTATATGCCACATTTTACGTGATCCATTAGAGATAAATCAAAACTCGAATCAACCCGTTCATATCTAAATAAGTTCAAATTGCCACTTTGTTTCAATAGTTTAAGATTTTTAAGAACTAATATTTGTTACTCAACTCAGGGTGCAGTTGAGAGTGTGCTAGACCGTAGCTCACACATTCAACTTGCAGACGGGTGTGTTGTACCAATAGACGAACCTTGTAGACAACTACTTCTTTCAAAACACATGGAAATGAGTTCAAAAGGGCTACGATGTTTGGGTTTGGCTTATAAAGACGATCTTGGCGAGCTTTCAGATTATAATGGCGAAAATCACCCAAGCCACAGGAAACTGGTCAACCCAAATTGCTATAGTTCCATTGAATCCAACCTTATCTTTGTTGGGGTTGTTGGACTAAGGGTAAAGTCATAATCAATATCTGAAACTGAATATTAAATATTATGATTAGAATTTTTATTTGCAATTTTTTAAACTAATTTACAGGACCCACCTCGTGAAGAAGTTAAATTTGCCATTGAAGAATGTCATGGAGCTGGAGTAAAGATTATGGTGATAACAGGAGACTATAAGTCAACCGCTGAAGCAATTTGTAAGGAAATTGGATTGTTTCATGAAGGTGAGGATTTAATTGGTAAAAGTTTTACGGGTAAAGAATTTATCGGGTTATCGTCATTGCAACAAAGGGACATTTTGTCAAGACCCGGGGGGAAGGTATTCTCTCGGGCCGAGCCCAGGCACAAGCAAGAGATAGTGAGGATGCTAAAGGAGATGGGGGAAGTTGTTGCAATGACTGGAGATGGTGTCAATGATGCTCCTGCCTTGAAACTTGCTGATATTGGAATCGCTATGGGCATTACTGGAACAGAGGTAGTAATATTATTACAACTTTATTATTCAAAAAAGGAAATCTGGCATTAAAAAGTCACCAGCTTCCAAAGATATCGATTACACGCTGACCATGCTCACTTTTTTTTTTTTTTTGATGTAAAGCTGATGTGTCATCTAGAAACTTGAAACCTGTTAAAAGATATTCTAAATGACTAAATGAGGACTTTCACAAAAGTCCCTTTTTGTCTCTGAATTAAAATTTTCTTAGACAGTGGTAGGTAGGTTTGAATTGGGTAAGGAATGAAATAGTTCATTTCATAGGAGTGTCAAAGAAATGGAATAGATTATATCTCATGAAATTTGCTCCCTTCTAATTTACTGATTTTCATTCTATGTGTAAAGGTTATTATTCCATTACGGAATGGAATGAAAGAGAAAAACTTAATATGTTCTCTTTCCGCATGTAATATTCAACACCCCCATTCCCTAAATTTTTAATGCTTCTTAACTTTTTTTTCTTTCTAAAAATAACTAATTTCTTTTTATTTATATTCTTTTTTGATAATTTACTACTTCTGCAAGTTAAGTTTTGATTTATTTATCAAATTATGTGTTGATTTAAACTAAAGTTATAAACATATGAACATACAGTCTGAAAATTTAATTAACAGTATCTAGCAATTTATTATTTAAATAAAAGAACATTGACATTGACCTATATTTATCAATTTAATGCAATTCATAAGTATATTTTATCAAATTCCAATCTTATTGACTAACCAAAGATATGACTCATTTCATTACAATCTTGAATCTCCGTTCCGTTCCATTTTATTTCTTTGTCATTACATTATGTCCAACCAAACAGACCTTTCCCGTTTGGTCTCAAACCTAAACAGAAAATGAAACCATATTTCATTACCTCTTTTCTTCTTTTTAGTCTACAGTTTGCCTTTCAAGAAAGTATGTACATATGTTGATTGAGTTCAACTGTTTAAGGTTTGGAATTATTGTTTTACCAGGTTGCTAAAGAGGCTTCAGATATGGTTCTAGCTGATGATAACTTTAGTACCATTGTTTCGGCTGTTGGGGAGGGTAGATCAATTTATAACAACATGAAAGCTTTTATCAGGTACTAATGATCTTGTTCCAATGTTCTCCTGTACAAAATTTTCATTTTCTCTGACACGGTTTTATAAACTTATAGGTACATGATATCATCAAATGTCGGGGAGGTTATATCCATTTTCTTAACTGCAGCCCTAGGGATACCGGAATGCTTGATACCTGTACAGCTTCTATGGGTTAATTTAGTTACTGATGGTCCCCCTGCTACTGCTCTTGGTTTTAACCCTGCTGATGTTGATATAATGAGAAAACCACCTCGTAAAAGCACCGATCCTCTCATTGATTCATGGGTTCTCTTTCGTTACTTGGTTAGTCTCCCCTTTTCAGTTTTTCTAAGATTAAAACTATTGTTAGAGATAAACAGGTCGGGTGGGATGGGTAACTTGGCAAAACGGACAATTTTATAGGGTTGGGCTGGCCAACACCACTCTTTATCCAAAGTTTCATGATTTTTCATATGTATATTACATCAAATATGATTACAGAACTAAATTTATTTGAATATTAACCTTTTGAATTGAAGATATACTTTGAGTGACTTTCAACTCATTTGAGCCGTTTTCTTTTAAGCTAATAGTGTGATTTGATCCGTTTGACCCATTAGAGATAAAAACTTAATCCAAATCGATCCATTCACATGTATATGGGTTGAATATGCCAACTCTAACTATTGTTGTCATATAGCTTGTGAATAAAAAATATCTTTTAAAAAATGTGCTATACATTATCTGGTTTTTACAATGACAGGTAATTGGTAGTTATGTGGGCATTGCAACTGTTGGTATATTCATTTTGTGGTTCACCCAACCATCCTTCCTGGGTATCGATCTACTAGGAGACGGGCACACACTTGTTTCAGTATCTCAGCTCAGAAACTGGGGAGACTGTCCAACTTGGCCCGATTTCTCAGTGACACCATTCTCAGTCGGTGGCAACCGAATAATCAATTTGTCAAACCCTTGTGATTATTTCACCACCGGAAAAGTCAAAGCAATGACTTTATCACTTTCCGTGTTGGTAGCTATCGAAATGTTTAATTCCCTAAATGCCCTTTCAGAAGATAACAGTTTATTAACAATGCCACCTTGGAAGAACCCTTACCTTATTGTTGCTATGGCTGTTTCCTTTAGTCTCCACTGTTTGATCCTGTATGTTCCTTTCCTAGCAGATGTTTTTGGTATTGTTCCTTTAGATTTAAAGGAATGGGTTTTGGTCATCTCAGTTTCAGCACCAGTGATCCTTATCGATGAACTGCTGAAAATCATGGCAAGGAGTAGAAAATGGAAGAAAAAGGTAAAAACTGCATAAAGTTAGAAAGTAGACACACCAGATATGTATTTTGAGCACTATTCTTGACCTTTTGTTATGTAAATAGATAGATAGTGCCCTTAGTACTTTGATGGAGCTTAAAGCTAATGTGTAAAATTATGAAGAACGATTTCATGCAACAATAAGAAGCAAATATATTTGTGAATTATGAACTTACCTTAAATCTACTATGATCACTGTTGTCAATTGAAACCCTAAAGGACGAGAAATTTATAAAGACAACTTGTCTTGTTATTAGTCTTCAAGAGTTGGAGACTCATTGCGATTGACATGGATAGTGGAAACAGCCTACTTCGGGCCTCTTATCATTGGTCCTGGTCCTGGTCCTCTCAAAGTCACGGTTCGAATCCTCCTCTTGAACAACCTTGGTTCGATTATGCTATTTCCGACGGTTCTTTTCTTCAACAAAAGCCCAAAATTCCAGTGAAAAACCCTTCGTATTAAGGTTTTATCTATCCTCTTATTGGCTGTTATTTTCAGGAACTTTAATTTAGTTTGTTATTGTCTGGAATAGTGGCGCAAAAACTAGTAGTGACTAGTGAAGTGACAAAAAATCATACCTTGACACGTTAAAAAGATGCATGATGGAATAGCCTTTTGACGTAGTTAACTTATCCATTGTTCTATAGCTTAAAAAGCTTGATGACTCCATGAATCAATCAATCTTTATACCATCATCCCTTGGTTGAGAAAAGACACCAATCACTTTAAAACTTTTGATTACGATTTTGTAATGTCAAAAACCCACCAACTTCTAAATTCTTCTTTCTTTGCCATATTTTAAAGTTAAAAACCATAACTTTTGAAACCAGTTTATACCTTTTTAAGTTACTCTCATATTGTAGCCCGGGTCACATAATACACATAACATCAATATAACCAAATGTATATAAGACTTCAAGATTAAGATAACTGCCGAAATCAAGAAAACGACACGATAATATTCATGTACTGATGCATCCATTGTGGCCGGTTTTTTTAATCCACCAAGAAAACTTTAACAAGTACCAATTTATATACACACACGCCATAATGATAAAACAGCACAAGAATAAATACGTCAAACCATAAACATAAGTTAACACATTCTCGTACACAACAAGTTCCACTTGTCACAGATTATACACATCAATATTCAATAATGATTAATTTTTATTAAGCAGCCACTCCTAAACTGCAATTCAGCGTATGGTATATTCTTTCGAACTCCACCATCACTTGTGCCACCATACCAGATTTATTCTTCGCCACCAGCATCTTCACCATCGCCGCCACCTGCCGTCGTAGCTTCGCTTTCTCCGATACCTCCTTTATCACTCTCCCCTTCACACCCTCTTCAACGGATGGGTCAGCCATCATATCCTTCAATATCTCGTTACGTTGAAGCCACTTTAACAGTCTTTTCACATCCTTATGAATCGCATCTAGCGAATTGCTGCACAGTGCGGCGTCTACGAGCGCCGCCGCGTAGCCGGTAGCGGCGTTTCGGTGGGTCTGGACTACGGGTGTTGGGATTCGCTGAGAGGTAGATGGAAGTTGGTGGTGTGGGATGTTGAACTTTTGTTGAGTGGGTTTGGTTGATATTGGTTTTCCGGCGGTGGTGGAAGTGGAGATGTGGGGGTGGTGAAGAAGAAGGGGGGGTTTGAGATGGTGAAATTGATGGGTTTTTGGGTGTAGTTTAGGAACGTTGATGGATGGAACAGGGGTTGATATCACCTCCATGGTGAGAGAATTGGGCTCGTGGTTGTGGTGATGGTGGTGGTCGGCGGTGGAGATAAGGGTAAGCGGCCACCAGTGGAACACACAATTCCACTATTGAAATGAAGTCTTGAACGTGTACTGTTTACGGTGGACATCTCTCGTCCATTAATTTATTATTCCATCCCACGTGAATTGAAAATTGTAACGTCTTTTTTTGATTGAATCTGATAGATTTTTTATTTATCAAAAAATTAAAATTTGAATGAACAGAAAGTTATAGGAATCGAGTTTATGAAAAAGATTAATTGAATAGTTACGACAAATTGTGTGTTTTTCTAAGGCAGAACAATCTTTTTCAAAGATATTACAATACCTATAAATAGACTTACCCAACTATGATATATCGTTCTACAAGATGTGAAGATGAAATATCATAACAAGTCTCTCGGTAGTTGCAAGCCACAAAACTAATAAAACCTATACATCTAGTGTGATACAATGTTCGAACCAGCAATATCAAAAAAGAACAAAGTTAGCAGAGATTGCATAGCGTGAATGGCGAGGTTAGCCAATGACTTCAAGATAAAGTAAAGGTTTTACTTCTTTACTAGCTTAGTACCCGTCAGGACCTCAAATGTTTTTGAGGTTCAGGTTAAACTAAAAAATGGATTTCTAAAAATACTAAACTATATAAAAACGTTGAGTAAATACTTACAATTGTGTTTACTTAACTGCAACATTAGATGAAAATATAAAATTGACAACCAAATAATTGTTTCTTTTGAAACATGGTTTAAAAAATAGCAAACTAATATGCAAATATCAATTAACCAATTACAATATTAATAAAATTAATAAACAGTGATTCGAGAATTAAAATTTAATAGTTAGGTAGTTACCAACTAAGCAAACTAATAAACAAACTAAAATGTAAACGCTAATTAGTTATCAGATAACCAATTAAACAACAACATTCAAAACCTAATTTCTTAATTTCTTAAATGTGGGTGGTTGTTTTTTTCATATGAACAAGTTTATACATGTGCATCATAAACTTGTTCATATGAAATTTTGAAGAGCTACAAGCAAACTTCATCATGATGGTCCGCCTATGTAGTTGTTCATTCTCCGTATGTTGAACCACTATTATCGACTCATCTCCCTCGCTCATGTCCACCACATTACACATCAATCTCCAGCACAACATGTTATCTCTTCCAAATGAACACCACAACCATCAAAACTTACTTTTAAATGTGGGTTTGGAATTAGGGATGGAAGAGGAGTCCAAGGGGTAGGGAGTTGTGGGAGCTGGATGAGTTACAAAACTTACTTTTAAATGTGCCCCCGACGAGATTTAAGATTGATAGTTATGTATGGGGGTTATCGGGTGATGGTTGTTACTCCGTTAAAACACTTGGACATTTAATTGATGAGGCGTGTTTGGGAGTGAGTAACTTGGGGGTAGAGACTTGGTGGAATAAGTTAGTTCCAAGAAAATTTAACGTTTTCTTATGAAGAGATCGTTAGGAAGAATTCCTGTTAGGGTCGTCCTTGATTCTTTGCATGTTGATTTACACTCTTCTCTCTGTCCACACCATGAAGAGGAAGTTGGGACCTTGGAACATGCCTTCTGGAGCTGTAAGAAAGTTCAAGAATTGTGGGTTGCTACGTTCAGATGGTGGTCATTTGAAGCTAGATCCATGGGCTTGTTTTCGGATTTGATCTCTAGAGATTTAAACGTGTGGCAAACTAATATTTGGATCTTATTGATTTGGATACATCGCAACCAGATCATTTATAGACAATCGAAGAAAACACTTGCATATGTTTTTTTTTAGTTTCAACTAAAAAACTTCAGCCGGATTTCAGGGAGGATCAATCCGAGAAGGATAGATTGGATGGTGTGGTTGAAAAATCCAAAGTCGTTGATACATGGAGGCTGAAGATGTGGGTTGCTAGGTTTTCTTTGTTCCTTTTTGGCCAATTCCTAGCGGTGTAGTCGAATTGTTGTAGTGTTTTTTTATGTTGCAGTTATGGCTGCCGTTCCTTTTGTTGTTTCTTTGTTCTCTCCATTTGCTCGTTGTAAAAAAGATCTATTGATTCTTTGGACTAAGTTTTAAGTTTATGTTTTTTGTTACTATTTCGCTAGTGAAGACAAGTTCTTGTCGGTTTACTATGTTCTAGATTGTTGTTTTTATGTCGTCTTCTTTAGATAAAATAGAACCATCAAACCCTCTTGCTTCATCTTTATTAAATTGTTTTAAATTTTTGTTTCTCAATTACATGTTCACTAATAAATATCGTTGTTAGATAAAGCGAACCATCCGACACGTTGTTACAGGTTTATTTGTAAGTTCAATCGTAAACATGCGCTACTAGATACGATATATATATGTTTTTGTATGTATGTTCACTAGTAAACAACATTAAATAACACTTGTGTGGGAAAATGAAATTTACAAAGATGCGAAGAGAGAAACTAGGATGAGAGATAAAAAGATTTAATTGACCATTATATCCTTTTGTAACTATATAAGAATCAAGAATGTAATCAGACATAAGGCAAAAGTTTAAACGAGAACTGTTTTTCGTACGAGAACCACGAGAACCAATTTTAGCCATCCAATTCCCCCTCCTTCAATTGGATTGCACCCATGGATTTCTTACATGCATATTGCCACACTCAATCCCCCCACGCTTTTCATCCATGAATTCCATTATCCAATATGAACGGCCAAGATTGGTTCTCGTATGAAAAACAGTTCTCGTTTGAACTCTCCCCTCAGACATAAACCATCATATCAAAACATAATTAATGACAGAAAAAAGGTTCACATAGTTCTCACAAATCAAATGGGTATATGTTTACCCACAAGTAAATTATATTCTTTTTTCGGATTCATGAGTTGGATTTACCTACGACACATATATTATATTAGATTATCAATCATCCGAACACCACCCACTTCGATACACCTTTTCAGTCATTGTCATCCGTGGGTCAATTTTTACAGATTTACTCACCCACGGTAAGTGATTACTCACAGCTTACCATTTTTTGTTACTCCTCGTCATCATCCCTATTTATAAACTTTTAGTTAACATAAAACATTAATTTTTATGCTGTTAAAAGTTAAATAGCCCACTTGATGAATAATTATTCACCCACCGGCCATCTTAAAATACATAACTTTTTTTGTCTTCAGATAAATATTATTCGATGTTAATCCTTTGTTTTAAATATATATTTTATATGATCAATCGTTCACAAAATATTCTGATATTGATCGATTTTGGTAATGAAATTCTTTTAATTACCTTCTTATTTTCTTAACTAGTGGAAATTAACAATTTTAGAGGTGTTAATTTATTCGATAAAAGAAGATTATTCTCATGTCAAGCTATAATCTACTCATGAACTCAAAAGTTAAAACTAATGGTGAATATATAATTATTTAAGAAAGAATGAAGTTTAATTTATTTTATTTAAAAGTGTTTTAGTAAAATATTATATATTGACAACTCACAGTTGATTCATACATTCGTGGGATAGCCAAACACACACATATATATGACCATTGAAGCTATCATTTGGCCATCCCTTAATTATTAACTTGATTAGATTAGACGTTTTAATTGTCTTTAAAAAATAAATAGATGTTTTAATATTATGTGTGACGTTTCTTTTGTTTATGTCTATAATAATCTATTAATCAACAATTACTAACAATTAGATTGAATGGCCGTTTGACATAGAAGTTGATTTAAAAATAATATATTAAACATTAATAAAAAAAGTACTAAACAATTATAAAAAGTGAAAAAATAAGAGTTTATAAAAATTGTGACAAACAGTGTCAACACCCAAACTAGCGGTGAAAGCGTCAACGAGAGGTGAAGGGCAAACGTGATAGTAGAAATGCGGCATTATGATATGAGACTTGATTGTATTTATTGTACAAGTCATCAATCATTACTGTTACAATTAGAAGCAATAATGTCAAGTATTTATTGATTATAATTTAAAAAGAATTTAAACTGATTATAATATATTTTAAAATGATAAAACTAAGAATATATTTGGTTAAATATGATACTTTAAAATGTTATAAAGGGTAAATATGATACTTATAAATTAGAATATGCAAATACGAAATTTTAAAGTTTAAGAAAGACTTATATGAAATTATCTCTAATAATTTTGATTCAAATTAAAAAAACCTTGACTTATAAAAGGTAAAATCAGATTAAATTTTCAATTTAAATAGATAGTTGAGACTTAATTTTATAAATGAACGGATAAGATTGTATAATCAAGGTGATCTAATTAATTTATTTTTTAAGGAAAAAAATCACAATTCATTTCATTTGTAAAGATTTTCATTTCATTTTTAAAATAATTTTACGGTTTATATGCATTTTAATATATATTCACAATTATTGCAATTTTCACTTCAATAATAATAATAATAATAATAATAATGATAATAATAATAATAATAATAATAATAACTAGCGTCAACTTTAACATTGTTTGAATATTGTTGATCTATGATAAAGAGGTACATAGTAATCGAAGTTAGTAATACCAACTAACAAATATATAGTATAAAATAATAATAGTATAATATAATTGTTAGTCTGAAATGTGATCCATTAAATTATAGGCTCGCGGCTTGGCTTTAGGCTTTAAGGCCTGGAGACTTTATGAAGCACGCGTTCACATCGTGTGATGAATAGATTAGATTAACCAGTAAACCATGGCTAAGGGATTAACAAATAATTAAATCATATTGCAAGTTTTGTTGGTTTAAAAGTATATTCTAATAATAATTAATAATAAATAAATATTTGAATACTCCTTATAATTTTAAATTAGACATTCAAAATGTCATTTAATAAAAACAAAATAAAAAAATATATTCAACAATCAAGCTTATCAAATTCAAAGTGAAAAATAACTAATGTTTTTGCATACTACATATGTTTAGAATGAAGAGGATACTAATTTATCTCGAGAGCTTTTGTGTCTTTTTGTTACAATATAATCATATTTATCATATTACTATTATATTGATACAAGTGTCTAAATTACAACAAAAGTGTAAAAAAAATTAAGGGTTAAGGCCATTGAATAAGTAATCTACTTTGTGATGCCTCGTTGAAGTAGGTAACGATTTGTATTTTCCACTACGGTTTTAGCTCTATCCAAAGTTCTCACTGTTAGATCATCATCAAACCTTGATAACCTGATCGAAATTCCTTCCTGGTGGTGATGTCGGGGCTTGATCGGCCGTCGTTGCATGATTTAATACCTACTTAGTCACGTTAAAGCCGGCAAACAATGGCCAAAACCATAGGTCAACAAGGTTTAGATATTTCTCATCTTCTTATTCATTTTAAAGTTAGCAGGACTGTAATGTCACTCGTATAGTACGTCTTGGTTTGTAATCTCGGGTTTAATAAATGAAATTTGACTACTTCAAAAATAATTATAATAACTTAAAACACCATTTTTTTCAGAATCAACTATTGACCTTGAATCACTAAAACAAAAGGCCTCATATTTCAATTTTAGAGCCTGTATCATGCTATGTAGTTTGTTGACTTCTACAAGTTATAATCCAAAATGGGTTGTTGACGATGCAGGCACTTTTAAAATATTTTTGTCAAAGTGTAAACAAGATGACATAGTCTCATTTTACCGAAAATAAAACAAAACAAGATGACATCTGTTTTGGTCAAAGTCGATTCCAATAAAGGTCAATATATTCACATGGCGTTTATTTCATAACAGGCTTTCCACGAGAATCAATCTGGTGAATTGAGGTTTAAATCTAGAATCCACGCAATGTGTTTTATGTTCTAATAGTGTAGATACGATTGACTACTGTTTATTTAATAGTTGTATGGTTGAGCCAATTTTGGATAAAAGTTTGGGCTCTTGGTGATTTTAGTATCATCAAGTCGTTTAGTATGATCGAGATTAACATGAGACTAGCCGATTCTAAACTTAGTTATAATTCGGGTTTGGAGGTGCGGAGTGCACACTTGAATAAGCTAAGTTGGTATCGGGAATACGAGGGTCCGGGGGCATGGCCCCTGGTGGGGTTCCAAGGGGCATCGCCCC
>JAUEJL010062358.1:0-18169 GCA_032274825.1 Drosophyllum lusitanicum | reverse complement strand
AAGTCCCAGACTTGATTATCCGCCATGGATTGCATCTCACTATCCATTGCCTCCTTCCACCTAGCAGACTCAGGGCCCGCTACGGCTTCCCGGTAGTTGGTTGGTTCATTATGATCCACCAATAGCTCGTCGCCCTCGGATATGTGAAACCCATATCTTTGCGGCTCATTACGAACTCTACCAGATCTACAGAGCGTCAACGATTATGTGTCAAGAACCTCAACCTCCATCGGTTGAGGCTCCACTTCCTCCGGTTCGCCAACCTCAGAAGTGGTACTAGTGCCAACATAAGGCCTTTCATCGGTTTTATCTTGAATTTCTTCAAGATCAACTTGCTTCCCATTGACCTCTACGGAGATTATCTCCCTCTCAAGGAAGACCGCCTTCGAGCAACAAATACCTTATTCTCGGAAGGTTTGTAAAACAAATATCCCATAGAGTCAGTTGGGTAACCAATGAAAATACACCTCTCAGCTCTGGGTTCAAGTTTGTCTTGAGCCTCACGTCTTACGTAGGACTCACAACCCTAGACTTTGAGATAGGCAAGCGAAGGAACATTTCCATGCCACTTCTCAAATGGTGTATTTGTAACCTTCTTTGTTGGTACAAGGTTCAAAAATCCTAGCAGCAGTTTCCAAAGCATAACCCCAAAAACTAATGGGTAGCTTTGTTCGACTCAGTGACCCAATTTAATTGCGGTGTCCTGGGTGGAGTAAATTGTGAGATAATCCCACAATCCCTAAGATGATCACGAAACTCGTAACTAAGATACTCACCACCCATATCGGATCTAAGAATCTTAATCCGCTTGCCCAATTGATTCTGCACTTCATGTTGGTACGTCTTGAATACCTCAAAGGTTTCACACTTATGTTTAATCAAGTAAACATAACCATGTCTATTGAAGTCACCAGTAAACGTAACGAAGTACTTGCAATTGTTTCTTGTAGCAGACCTGAATGGACCACACACATCCGTGTGAACGATTTCCAACAAGTCTTTTCCCCTCTCACTAATGCCGGTAATGGGTGCCTTAGACATCTTGCCTAATAAACAAGAATCCCATACGTCGCCTGACTCGTGGTTAAACGATTCCAAAATCCCACCTGTTTGGAGTTTGGCGATCTATTTCTTGTTATATGGCCAAGACGGATATGCCACAATGACAACTTGTCCCGATCATGTTTGGACTTAGAATCAATATTCATGATTGATCTATTACTATTCAAGCACATACTAGTCTCATAAATACCATGACATGGATAAGCCTTAAAATAATGCACACCATTTCTAATTCATGAAATAATACCATTATTAAAAGTAAAATCAAACCCATCGTCAAATAGTGCATGAAAAGATATAATGTTTCATGCCACGCAGGGCGAAAAACAAACATTCGAAAGAGTAATAGAAAGGCTTGAAGGAAAGGCAAGATCCACACTTCCAATCTGTTCCACAAGGACCACCTCCTTGTTCCCCATGATCAGGTCTAGCTCTCCAGCACCCATAACCCTACTTCCTTTTAGCACCTGCACAATATTACAAACGTGAGTGCCACAACCGGTGTCTAAAACCCAACCGTTAGAAGTAGAGGCATTGTGGAGTTCAATCATAAACAAACCTGATCCTTTCGATTTGTCTCGCTTGATCTCATCAAGGTACTTTGGGAAAGAATGCTGCCAATGCCCCTTTTCCTTGCAGTAGAAGCACTCGGCTTCAGCAGGGTCCTTGGCTTACGGAACCAGACCCTTCCCCTTACCCTTCGGGGCTGGGATTGGGTTAGGCTTAGGTTCACCAATATTTCCCTTTCCCTTTCCCTTCACAGGGGGAGCAACCTTCCTTTTCTTGGTTCCGCATTCCTGGATATGTAACACGGAAGCGGAAGAGGTGGACGACTTCTTTGCGATGTTAGACTCTACCGTCTTTAGCATACCACGAAGCTCCATAAGGGTTTTGTCCATACTATGCATATGGTAATTCCATTTGAATTGCGAGTATGAAGCTGAGATCGGATTTCCCAATAGAAATCTAGGTTTGAGCACTATAATACATAGCAACGGTAGAGTGGGCAAAGTGGCCAGAAGCAAGGAAATTAGAATCGTGGGCCTACATCTGATGGGTCTAATCAATGATCGCCATGGTGTGGCAAGTGTAAGTATTTTCACACAAGACCTTGCACACCCCAAACCATGCGCTATATTAAATGCGGTCAGTTTGTTCATACAATTAAGGATTGTAGATTTCCTCAAAGTGTTTGCTGGAATTGTCAAAAGGAAGGTCATCAGGCGGGTGAATGTCGTGTTGATAAAAAGACTGGGTCTGGGTCAGGAGCTTGCACATCCCAAACAGGGCCTTGCATATCCCAAACTTAGCGTTGTGTTAAATGCGGCCTATTTGGTCATGAAATCAATGATTGTCATTTTCCTAGAAGTGTTTGTTAGAATTGTTTGAAGGAAGGTAACCGAGAGGGTGAGTGTCGTGCTGAAAAGAAATCGGGGTCAGGGTCAGGAGCTGGGGCAGTTGGGGGATCCTCGTCGGCAACTGTGCAGAAAAGAAAGAACCCTCCTACGTTAGCGAGTAGGGCTTTCCGGATGACGGTAGATGATGCTACAACTACTGAAGATGTCATTACGGGCAGAAAAGAAAGAACCCTACTACTGAAGACTCTGGAGCTAATTGCTCATTTATTTCTATGGCTTTCTGTGATAAGTTGAATATGCCTACTTCTGAATTTACTGCTCCACTAGAAGTAGAGGTAGCTGATGGTATGATGGTTCCAGTCACAATGGCTATGTCTAGAGCTAAAATTGATATTGGTGGTATATGTTTTTCAGTTTCTTTTCTGTTGATGCCTTTATCTGGTTTTGATGTTGTATTGGTTCACCCAGAATAAAGCGAGTATAAAATGCCATAAGAAGCTGATTTCTTTTCCTTTAGCTGACGAGTCACATATAGTGGCTCGAGTTGAGAAAGCTAAGTCTACTTTTCCTATTATTTCGTTTATAAATGCTAGAAAATCTCTGGCCAAAGGGTTTGAATCCTTTCTTGCCTATGTTGTTGATGTTAAGAAGGAAAAGCAAATAGTTTCTGATATTCGGGTGGTTTCGGAATACCCGAAGGTCTTTCCTGTGAGTTTCCTGGGTTGCCTCCAGTGCGGGAGGTAGAGTATAAGATTGATCTTATTCTTGGATCTCGTCCAGTACCTAAGTCTCCGTACAGATTAGCTCCTTCTAAAATTAGAGAGACGATGACTCAGATACAAGATTTACTGGATAGAGGTTTTATTTGTCCGAGTTCTTCTCCATGGGATGCACGTGTTCTTTTTTTTAAGAAGAAAGACGACACTCTTCAGATGTGTATTGATTATCATGAACTGAATAAGAGGACGATTAAAAACAAGTATCCTTTGCCCAAGATCAATTACTTATTTAATCAGCTGTAGGGTGCTTCGTGTTTTTCTAAAATTGATTTGAGGTTAGGATATCACCAGGTACGTGTTTCTGATGAGGATGTGTCAAAGACTGCTTTCCGTACCAGGTATGGCCACTACGATTATTTAGTTATGTCATTCGGTTTAACTAATGCACCTGCGGTGTTTATGGATTTGGTGAATCGAGTCTGTCGACCATTTTTGGATAAATTCGTGATTTTATTTATCGATGATATCTTGATTTATTCTAAAACTGAGGCTGAACATGAAATTCACGTGACACAAGTTTTGGAGACCTTGAAGAGGGAAAAACTTTTTGCAAAGTTTTCAAAATGTAAATTCTAGTTGCGGGAGATACATTTCTTGGGACATGTTATCTGTAGTGACGGGGTTAAAGTTGATCCGGCTAAAGTGGAGGCAGTGATGCATTGGAATGTTCCTAAATTGCCTTCAGAGATTAAAAGTTTTCTCGGATTGGCGGGTTACTATCACAGATTTATTTAAGATTTTTATAAGATTGCGAGTCCGTTGACAAAATTACCACATAAGGATGTGTAATTTAGATGGAATGATGAATAAGAAGCTGCATTTCAAACTCTGAACCAGTTATTGTGTCAAGCTTCTATTGGTGCATTGCCTGCTAGATCTGATGATTTCATGGTGTATTGTTATGCATCGTTTGCTGGTCTGGGTTGTGTTTTGATGCAATGTGATCGAGTGATTGCTTACGCCTCACGTCAATTGAAACCTCATGAAAAGAACTATCCAACCCATGACTTGGAGCTTGCAGTTGTTGTTTTTGCATTAAAATTGTGTAGACATTACCTGTATGGTACGAAATGTGTGATTTGTACGGATCATAAAAGTTTGCAGTATGCGTTTACACAAATAGAGTTAAACATGCGGCAGAGGCGGTGGTTGGAATTGATCAAAGACTATGATTGCGAAATTTGATATCACCCGAAAAAGCTAATGTGGTAGCAGATGCGTTGAGTCGCAAGGGAGCTAGTGATAGTATTTGTTTTATGCGAATTGAAATTGTTTCTGACTTAGTGGATAGACTGAAATCTGATGAGCTGGAAGCTTTAAAAGATGAGAATTTGAAGCAAGAAATTATGAAGAATAGAAAGGAAGAATTGATTGATGATTCACGTGGATTAAAGACTTACATGTCTCGTGTTTGGGTACCACTACTTGAAGAGCATCGGAATTTGATTTTAATAGAGGCTCAAAAATCTAGATTGTTTGTACACTCTGGTAGTACCAAAATGTATAACGATCTTAAGGTACTATATTGGTGGCCTATAATGAAAGCAAATGTTGCACAATTCGTAGAATCATGTCATATTTGTGCACAAGTTAAGGCATAACACCAGAAACCTTATGGATCTTTGAGACAAGTGGAGATACCAGAATGGAAGTGGGAGCATATCACGATAGATTTTGTAACCAAACTTCAACATACACAGCGGAATCATGATATGGTATGGGTGATTGTTGATCGTCTAACAAAAAGTACTCATTTTCTTGCCACTAGCGAAACAGCCTCTCTTGGCACGGTATTCCTTTATCGATCGTTTCTGACAGAGACTCCAGATTTGTTTCTAATTTCTGGAAGATCTTAGAACAAGAATTGGGGATGTGAATTAATTTGAGTACAACTTATCATCTCCAGACTGACGGCCAGAATGAACTATACTGACGCTTGAGGATATGTTGCGTGCATGTGTAATAGAGTATGTTGGTTCTTGCGATTCGCACTAGCCATTAATTGAGTTTGCGTATAATAACTTCTATCATTCGAGTATCGGTATGCCACCTTATGAGATGCTATACGGTCGTCGCTGCCATACTGCGACATGTTGGTTAGAGGCAGGTGAGAAACATTATGCGGGTCCAGAAATCGTTCAGGTGACAGCTAATAAAGTTGCAATTACCCGAGAGAAATTAAAAGCTTCCCGATATAGACAGAAAATGTATGCAGATCCACATCGCCGACCTGTTTCATTTGTTGCTGGCGAATTAGTCTAATTTAAAGTCTCATTTTGGAAGGGGGTTACTCGTTTTGGCAAACGCGGGTAGTTAGCTCCTCGTTATATTGGTCCCTTTCGTATACGGAAAATAGTCGATGATCAGATAGTTACTCTGGATCTTACTCTTGAGTTAGCAAGTATCCATGACACGTTCAACGTCTGCTATTTCCGTAAGTGTAAAGTTGAAGATAAAATTCAAATTCTCCGAGTTCATGAATTAAAGGTTGATTCGAAGAAGAGATTCGTAGAAGAACCTATTGAACTATTAGATCGCAAAGTGACAAAGTTTCGCAAGAAATAGATTCTTATGGTATTAGTTAAATGGAATCATAGTTTGGGTTCTAACTTAACTTGGGAGACTGAAGTAGATATGAAGAATAGATACCCTCATTTATTCGAACGCAATGAGATTCCGAGGATGGAATCCTCTTAAGGGGAAAAATATGTAACATCCGCAAACCCAGCCTAGTTGTTAGCGTGTCGGTGGTAAGTTTATTGAGATTGTTTACATGTTGTTTATTATATTGATAAATAATTGTGCTGCGAGTTATAGTGATGAAATCTATATTTTATATCACATGCGTTTATTATATAGATAAATTCGTTTTAAAACGAGGGTCGCAAATAATACCTCGTTGCATATTAATTAATTGGATTTGACTGCTTAATTGATTAACTATCTTAATGTTTAGCCGCCTCCTACTTCATAACCTCGCTGTGAAGTTATTCTCCATGTTTGTATGTGTGTATGTTTATGTGTGTTTTGAAGAAAGAAACAAAAGGAAGTTTTTGAAGGAAACTTGAATTGTGAATCTTTGATTTAGTGTGATGTTTTGCAAGACAAAGGTTGGTATATGTTTCTTATTGATTATAAGTTATAATTCATTTGATTTGAATGGTATTTTTTGGGTTTTGATGCTTGAAACTTGAATAACACCGTTGAAAAACACCATTATGCAGGTCCGACTTAGTTAGTGTTGTTCGTGATACGACGCGACGCGTCGGTGTCTTGGATGTGACGCGTCCGGGGGATTTTCAGTTTTGGGACTTTTGTTTACTGTTCGATCGTGTTGCATGTTATATGCTTGTTTCATATGTGATTCTAACATGTTGTTTAGGGTTATGATTGATATAAATATATGTGTATATATATTTATGAATCGAAGACTGATTTCGGTGTTATTGTGTTCTCAGGAAACGCGTAGACTTAGTGAGATTAGATAATTGTGTGGTGCAATTGAGAACCGAGGTGAGTGGACGTTAACTCACGAGCGGTATTGGTTGTAACTGATATGGTTACATGGAATTGTTATGATTGACACTTTGATAGACTATTTAGTCTGATGATGATGATGATGATGATGATTGATTAACTGTTTATGTGTTAATTGATCGAGTCAAAAGATATGTGCGCATGGTAAAGATATGTGTACATGGTATATGATAGAGGTCAGCTATGCGTGGAATTGGGCTGGGCTTGTTTGCTATTGGTTGAACAGTTCTAGATCTTTTGATGCATTTCTTGCAACGGAAGGGGTTTAAGTGTGTCAAGTAGCAAAGGGCTATCGGTAAAGCTTTGCTTTGGCCCGCAATTGGTTGAAGGTTCTGCGTCGAACCACCGATCCTCTGGATTTATGTGGTTACCTAATTTTGTTCTTATTGTATTGGTTGTTGCTGATTTTTGTTTGTGGATTTAGCTTCCATTCACTTAGCTTTGTGCTAATTCCCTACCTTTAACTCCATTTTTGCAGGTTCTGGTAAGTTTAGCTGTTTAGCTGGGAGTTGGTGTGTGCTTGGGAAAATTTGACCATCGCTTTGATAATGATTGAGAAAATGATGAGCCATATTTTGTATAACTTTTGTAACACTAAATGAAATACTATGTTCTATATAACAGTATGTATTTTGTTGTGGGCATTATTGTATGATAATTCATTCAACACGTCCATCGCGATTTTAAAAAAATGGCTTGAGATTTTCGGTGTTACACTGTAGGTTTCCATGTCTTATATTTGGATGATATTCTACTAATTGGAAACCATGTCCCAACCTTGCAAAGTGTTAAATCTTTGCTCGTAAATTGTTTTTTCATGAAAGACTTGTGAGACGCGGCATGCATTCTAGGTATTAAGATCTATAGGGATAGATATAGAAGGCTCCTTGGGTTGAGGCAAAGTACATATGTGGATAAAGTAGTTAGACGATTCAAGATGGAGAATTTCAAGATTGGGAATCTCCCAATGATGCATGGACTGGCATTGAGCAAGGCTCAATGTCCTAGTTCCCAAGAGGAACTAGATGTAATAATGTGAGTCCCTTATGCTTTGGCCGTGGGATCAATCATGTACGCCATGCTATGCACTCGTCCTGATATATCATATGCTTTAAGCATGACGAGTAGATATCAGTCAAACCCAGGGAAGCCTACTGGAAGGAAGTTAAGAACATTCTCAAATATCTTAGAAGAACTAAGGAGATGTTCTTAGTATTTGGTGGAGAGGAAGATCATAGAGTAAAGGGTTACTTTGATGCTAGCTTCCAAACAGATAGGCACGACTACCGATCTCAATTAGGGTTCGTGTTCCTATCAAATGGTTATGCAATTAGTTGCAGGACCTCGAAGCATGACACAGTTGCTGATTCCGCTACTGAGTTAGAGTATATCGCGGCCATCCAGGCTGCCAAAAAAAGCTATGTGGATAAGGAAGGTCATCCAAGACTTAGGAGTGGTTCCAAGCGTCATGGACCCTATCAAGATATTTTGTGACAATTAGGGTGCAGTGGCTTTGACAAAGGAATCAAGAGCTCACAAGAGAACAAGAAACATCCTAAGGAAATACCACTTCATCATATATGTGATCGAATGGTGATATTTCCATCACCAGAGTATCATCAAATTGAAATCTAGCGGATCCATTCACTAAGCCGTTGTCACAAGCAGCTCAAAATTCTCACACTAGAGCTATAGCTGTTAGATTTGCCAGTGACATGGCTTGAGGCATGTTTTAGAATGTTTGTTATGTATTTGTTTTGGGAACATTTAAACAATATTGTATCTTATGATAGTTTTGATTATATTGTAGAGATCTATATCTACGCTTGTTGCAGATACATTAATTTTGTCTTTACTGTGTTCCATCTTATCATGTTTAACCACTTCCCATAATGATTATGCATTTTGAATTTCCACAGTTAGTCACTCTTCAAAGGAAGGAATTTTGAATTAAGACTGAGGTAAGCGGTTGATCCAGTATTCACCTTGGATTGAAAAAAAGGATGCAACACTTACCTGTACCTGAAAGGAGTTTCAAGTGAGTAGAAGACCCACACCCGAGTTCACTTCATGGATTATAGTCACGAGTGACTCAAAATGATAATATCATTTCATCCTTTGATCAGAGATACATGTGTGCCCAAATCATGGGTCTTCTTTACTTTAATTACTTTCAAACGCAGTACGTAACTGGTTGTTATAAAAAGAGTTTTTGGGTAAAGTATGAAACGTGTGATAGGACTATGTAGTCAAAAGGATTTATTCCTCTGTTTAGAGGGATATCCTTGGGCACCTTAATGATTAGGCGCTGACTCCAAAATGCATGTCCATGCTCAAGCTGCAACAATTATAGATCAGCTGCAAGGTGTTATTTCGGTCACCACCAATATGGGATGGAGAAACATAATCGTGAAAAAACTGGAGATTGACACTAATCCATGTCTCGTGTTCACACAAATATCACGAACAAAAGGATGTTATGATCACTTATCTATACAACCTTTTAAGCTATCCTATGGCTATTAGGTACTTTTCGAGGACGACATAACTCATGTTGACTTGGGGACGGAAATGCTTTGCTAAGGGCCGCTCCTTGTCTATAAATAAAGGGAACATTGTGTCGTATGCAAGTGGGAGTCTGTTGGTGTCTGCCCACCAACACACGTGTATAGACGTTACTACCAATTAAGCATGGGCTTATTGAGTCACACTCCAACGGTTGATCCCGACAACATACCCTAAACAAGAGAGAAAATAAGATTAGGTTTTGTGATGACCTTCATAGGTCGTGGAGAGGTCGTGAAACACAAACTTACATAAGGGTTCACTATCCGGACAAAAGTCAGGGCTTCTTCTTCACGAGCACTTCACAACGTGTGAAGAGCCGTGAAGAAGGAAGTCAAAGTGACACTTTCATTTTATTGGACTTTGTGATGATCCAATAGAATCACATTGTTAGACATATATTTTTTTGTAGGCCTTGTGTAATTTATGTTTAATTAGTATAGCTTTTTATGTAATAGTTAGCCCATATTGTTCAAGCCCAAGCCTAGTAGGCCCATGCGACTTGAACTATATATATACCTTGTAGCCTTAGTGGCAAGATTAACCTTTGCAAGATCTGATATATCGTATGACACCTTTTGTGTGTGTTTCGAGAGCAAAGTATTCTTCATTGTGTTCAGATTCATCTATCTTCTTAATCTTTGGACTTTCAATTGGTATAATAGCCAATTCCTTGCCGAATTGGTTCTACATAACATGAAAATCACTCTGTTGTATGAAAAAAATACAAGATCAGAAACTGTTTTTGAGTTTCATGTAAAACCCTGTGTTTTCACTATAAAACCCACTTTCTCAAGCATCATTTTTCTTCAAATCACAATGTTTATTGAGTGTGTTGAGTGATTTAGAGTCATTTGTGGTGAAGAAAACTAATAGTGATCTTTAGATTAAAAAACAAAAAACATTTGTTGGTTTATTTTTGAATTTTTTGCTTTTTCAAGTTCTTGAAGTTCTTCACTATTTTTGCAAAAATCTGGTCTGTTTTTTGTTGTTTTTGCTTAAAGTTGATTTCGGTAAGTGTTTTTGACGTGGAGAAAGCTTAAGGAACAAGAAATTTCAAGTTTCATTGAGTTTTGAGGTGTTTTGATTTCTGGTTCTAAAAATAGTACAGAGATAACCGGTTGAATCATTCGACTTTTTGCTTAGTCCGACTTGCTACTTAGTCCGACTTGTTACTTTGTGCGACTTGTTACTTTGTGCGACTTGTTACTTCGTGCGACTTGAATATTAGTCCGACTTAACTCACTTGTTTGACCTAAGTCATGTTCGACCTAAGTACCTTGTGCGACTTGAACATTTGTGTGATTTTGAGTCTTGTTAGACTTGACTTGCTGTGCGACTTTGACACTTGTTCGACTTTGACACTTGTTCTACTTTAACACTTGTGCGACTTGAGAACCCATCCGACTTACAAACTTAAACACAAAAACTCACCCATCCGACTTGAAACCCCAAATTAAACCCATCTGACTTAGCTACTTAAACACAAAACAAACCCATCCGACTTAGCAACTTAAACAAAAAAAACTCACCCATCCAACTTGAAACCCCAAAACAAACACGTCTGGCTTAGCTACTTAAACACCAAACAAACCCGTCCGACTTAGCTGTAACATCCGAAAACCCGGCCTAGTCGTGAGCGGGTCGGTGGTAAGTTGAATGGTGTTTGTTTACGTATGATATATGTAAATTATGTGATTTAAATGAATATTTAGTATCGCATGAATTTATGAGTTAGATAAACTTGGTTTAGTACGAGGGTTGTAGAAAATACCTCGTTGCATGTTAATTAAGTTTGGAATATTAATTAATTAGAAATGGTGATGCCACCTGATGCTAATATAAGTGGTGGGATATGTGAGTATGTGTGTATATAAGTATGTATAAATGAAAGAAAAGTCAAAGTACACCTCATGCTTGTTGGATTTGAATTGAAAAAGTACACGTGTGATGGTTTATAGTGTGCTAGATATATGGTGATAATATCACCTCTTCATTGTGAGAAAGATCAAGAGTGTGTGTTAGTGTGTGTTTTTTCTATACTTGATGAAACCTTACAAACTTGAAAACTTGGAAAGCAAAGATTTGGTGCTTGAAGATTGGTATGTGTTTCCAAATTGATTATAAGTATGATGTGTGATAGTTTTATTGTATGTTGCTGGGTTTATATGATATAGAATGTTGAACTCCATTGATGATGATATGATGCTTTTAGAAGCTTAACTTGATATGTGGGTTTTATGTATTTTGATGTTTTAAAAGGATTGGATATGTTCATGATGATTAGAAACATGATATATGAAGTTATTTATATTCTAGTAATGTTATTGGTAAGCTTTTATTTCCTGGATAAAGATTCTCATGGAGATTTAGTCGGCAGAGGAAGAAGGAGATGAAGTTAGGAACTGGGTCAATCGGGATCGCGGCGCGACGGATTTAAAGGTCGCAGTGCGACCCAATTGGTTTCGAATTCGAAAATTGCTTCTTCGCAGAAACTGTTCAAAGGGCCATCTCGAAACCTTGTCCCGACGCGACAAGTAGATGGATCGCGGCGCGATCCTGTTTTAGTTTGAATTCAAAGTCTTCACTCTAAGGAAGCCGGTCGAAGTGATTAGTAGTTCGAAGTGGGGCGCTCGAAGGCACGTCGTGGCGCGACGCATTGTTGGTGGCGGCGCGACCCAAGATTTTTCAGAAGGAAGCTTTTGTTTGTTGGTTGTTTTGATGCTTGTGTTGTTCTGGATTATATGTGAAGTTAAATATGCTAATTATGAGCTTTTGAGATATAAATATATACGTGAAAGCATATATTTAGGAATTGGAGACTGATATCGGTATATTGTGTTTTCAGGAACTGCGAAAACTCAGTGACATTAGACAACTGAGCAAGTGCGATTGTGGACAGAGGTGAGTGGAGGTTTATTCAAGTGGTGTTGGTGGTAACTGTTATTGGTTACTTGATTTCGAGATATTGATATGCGATGATAGATTGTTTAGTCTGATATGCGATGATAGACTGTTTAGTCTGATATGCGATGATAAACTGTTTAGTCTGTGTTGATCAAGAATTGAATAACTGCATGTGTGTATTTATTTGATTGAGTTATGCTATGTGCTCATGGTTTGATGTGTAGTTGGTATTGTTTGAGCACCAGCTTCTGTTGTAAAGGGCTGGAAATGACTAGCCTCTGTTGTAAAGGGCTGGGAGCGATCAGCTTCTGTGAAAGGGCTGGTTGAGGTCAGCTTCTGTTGAAAAGGCTGGGCTCGTCTGCGGTTGGTTGAACAGTGGTAGTCCTACTGATGCATGCGTTGTATCAGGGGGGAATTTCACTGTGCCGATCGGCGGAGGGCTATCGGTAAACCTTTGCTTTGGCCTACATTGGTCGTAGGTTCGGCAGAACCGCCGGTCCTCTGGCTTTGAGAAATTGATGAATTGATGGATTGTTGATGGCTATTGTTCGAGTATTGGGTTGTTGTTGATGGCTGTTTGTTTGTAGCTTTCATTCACTTAACTTCGTGCTAATTCCCCACAGTTGATGCTTTTTGCAGGTTTGGTGCGTTCAGCTGTTTAGCTGTGTTTGTGGAAAGGGAAATTTGACCAACGCTCTGATATTGTGTTTTGATAAGAGAGGAGCCATGTTTTATAAATCTTTTGTAACACAAATGAATGTTGTATTTTGTAATCAGTGTTTTGTTTTGTGGATGTTTGTTTAAATGTGATTAGAAAACGCTTCCGCAGCGATTTAAAAAAATGGCTTGAGATTTACAGTGTTACACAAAGGTAACATTTTGAACTATCAAATAAAGTTGTGTGGGAAACCCACGGTCGCAGGCCAAGGTCAACCGTGAGCTGTGATCGTCCGGTCTCCTGACAACTTTTGAGATTTTCTCTCTCATGCCTATAAATAGCATACTTGATCTCTCATTTTACTAATCCTCTTGCACAGAAAATGCTCTTTAATATTTTATCACACACTTGTAATCTCTCATCTTTATATTTTATGTGTGATTCTTAAGTTGTTAAATCCTCAAAGATCAAAGCATCTATTCATCAACAACTCATAGAGTGCAAGAGAGAGAATACAAGACCTTCAAATACATATTCATTTGCCTCTTGATTTGTAAGAATGAAATCATTTGTACACACCATTATTGGTGTTGGTGAGATTTCATTTCTAGTGTGTTAGTTCTTGTTGTAGAATTTATTGTACATGTGAGTTTGACTATTCCCCGAATTTTTCTTGGGTTAGTGTTCTTGGTGAAGAATACTTGTAAAAGTCCTTCTTGAAGGCATTTGTTGAAGACCTCGGTGAAGGCAAGGAAGTCCTACAGTGAAGGCAAGAAAGTCCTCATTGGAGGCATTTCGGGTTCTTCGTGAAAGATCGTGTTTAGTGTTCTTGGACTAGAACATGGTGAGGTGATCACGTCCTCGTATCAAAGGTGGTTATAACCGGTGGTCTCTTCCTGTCTAAGGAAACTTTTTGCACGTTGTGCTAATGGAATTCTTGACGGAGGTCAAGGAGTGGATGTAGGTTGGAGTTCAATCGAACCACTATAAATCTTGGTGTTATCCTTCTAACCCTTAAACTCCTTACTTACTCGCATTTATATATTCTTGTCATTTATTATTGATTATTATTTCTATTGTGCTCAAGTGTGTGTGTGTATATATACATATATATATATATATATATAAGAGTTTATTGTATGAAAAGGAAAATATAATTTTTAGAAAAAGGTAAAACTATATAAAAGATTTTTTAAAAAGAGGACATAGAAACTATTGAACTTCCCTTCTAGTTTCTACAATGTCAATTATTGGTTTGCCTCAACATTAATTTCCACTCCAATTAAATGATGAAAAATTAATCCCTCATACGAATTATATTATGGTATGTGATTGGTAAGCACATTTTTTTTAAAGGCTAAACACACACCATAACCTAATCCTAAATTTACACCACTTTGTTATGCACAGTGATATCGCGTTTATTAGATATATATTTTGGACGATATCTGTTTAATTTTAGCCGGAAATCGTGCATTTAATTGTAAAAAGGTACGTTTACCTTTGATTTGTTATTTTGCAGGCTAAAAAGGAGAAAAAGGAAAATATTTGAATAAAAAGAATAAAAATAAGTCAAAGTTTGAGGAGATGTCAAAGCCCAAGAACCAAGCCCAACACAAAGCCCAAAAGTTTTAAAAGAAAAAGTTACCGGGCGTAAGAAAGAGGATCGCGACGCGTCCGCATGGGACGTCGCGACGCGTCGAGAGTAATACAGATTACGGCGTGACCTGTTTTCGAGATGAGCTTATCGTGTGCCAGCAATCCGTCGCGACGCGACAAAATAACTCATCGCGGCGCGATCTGGTGGATAGGACCGGTCAAAGGAATTCAAATTTGAGTCTATCTATGGGTGACACGTAGGTTTCGCGACGCGACGAAAGCTAAGATCGCGACGCGATGAGAAGATTACGTAGATTTTGAAAAGAGTTTGAATCAGAGTACGTGAAGGATTCTTGGAGTCTTTGCTTGAGTCACAATTGAGTTCACAATCATGGGGAGGATTCAAGATTCAGAACGCAGGAGAGATGTTTGTGGAGATCGAGACGGCGTGGTGGGACGCAACACTCGCAGCAGCATTCCGAATGGGTAACAAATATACATCGCCCGGTAGGTATAAATATTACCACCCGCACTTGATTGCGAGTGTGGGGTCATTCGTTTGAAGTCACGATAAATAAATTCAGTGTCAAGCTAGAGACTCAGACAAAAACTATTTTTGTTATGTAGAACAAAAAAATGTTATGTAGAACTGATCTCCCATTTTAAAATGTTGTATGGACTTATAGATGCAAGTACACATGAGAAGAAGTGTAAAAGAAATATTTGTGCAAGCCTTTTAAGCATCAATGTACCCTTGGGTTAATCGGATAAATCAGTTTCTTATGTAGAATAATCACCTCTCGAGATATTGTCAAAATAAACAACTCTTTACTAAACCCAAATAATGTCACCACAATAAGCTTGAATACATCAAAAGTACAACTTTGAATGAACACGTTACAAGTAAACAAGGCGTGACACCACCACCATCTTCAAATTTCACGATGTGGAAGCTGCTGCTGAATTCTTCGGCATCTTCACTATCAAAACCGGACGTTTGATATTTTGCGCACAGTGATTGCTCACACTCCCAAGAAATGCCCTGCAATTCCACCATTTTAGTCATCAACTAGGTTTAGTATTGTTCATGGCCTAAGATCATATATTCGAATCACGTCATGAATAAATTATAAATGTAGAGTAGATTTATAAGTCGTCTAAAAAAATACATCCACTTTAAACATCATAAAAGGATAAATGATATCCATAAATAGAAGAAAATGATTTGTATACAACTATATTATGATATTTCGTATCCACATGCTTAAGGATATAATTATCTAAACACCGTGCCACTAAACTATAAGCCTTTTTAGTAAACTCTTTTATGTTATATATGAAAAAAAGACGCGCGCTGCTGCGGCGCCTAACACTTACATACCTATTTAATAAAATGTAATTTTATGATTTCAGTATTTGCTCGTTAAAGAAGTATTTGTTTATAAGTTATCACAAAATAGAAACAATGGAACACTGACCTCTTGATCAAGCCGTAGCCATGGCTGCCCAAAACCACCATGTCAACAACCGTTTTCTCCGCCACATCGCAGATCACATCCCGTGCGTCACCTGTCTCCACCCTCGTCTCCACCTTCACGTCTTGAAGCTCTTTGCAAAGCTTCTTCGCCTTCTCCATTACACTTTCAGCTACCTGGTTTCTGTACTTCTCCATCGTTTCAATTATATCCCGCGAAAACAAATAACCTAATTTCAAAAAAAAAAACTCAATTCAGTGCTAATTTGTGTGAATTTGATTATCAATTGATACCATAAATGACAAAAAAAAACAAAAAAAAACATAATTTATTAATATGAATCTGGTGACCTGATCCGTCGAGAGCTGTGTACACGACTTGTGGGGGTTTGACGTAGAGGAGGACGATTGTGTCTTTGGAATTCTCGGCGACGACATTTTTCAGGCACCATGAGAGGGCGTAGGCGCTCTCTTCGCCTTCGTCGACGGCCACCAGTATCTTCCGGTCCTTCGTTGCCATTGTTTGAGTCGCTGCTGCTTCTTCTTCGGTTACTGTGTGTGAGAAAGTGTGAGTGTGTGAGAGAGAGAGAGGAAAGAAGGTGTTTGAATGAGTAGAGAGAGAGAGTCGCCTTGATATATAGGTGGTGGTGAAGAAGGAAAAAAAGCTGCTCGGCGGCGGTTTCTGGTATTGACGGCGGTTAACTGATTTGCTTCCGTGGTTTTGTTGGGTCTTTGACTCTTTGTTTCTTTTTTTTCGAATTTTAGTTTTTTTTTTTTTTTTTTTTTGTCTGTCACACCCCTCACCAGTCATCGTACCAATCTTGTAATTTACCAGGAGACTTATTCATATACAATAACTTTTAGCTATATATAATAAAATATAAACGGTTGATGCACATGATAAAAGTTAATGATACATAAACTTATTACGTATGATTATTTTTGTTATATAAGAATCACTTCTCATTTACTAATTTAGTGATTTACTCCCCATCAAATCAAAATTGAGAATACCTACTACTTTATAAAAAATTTCATATATATTCTTAAAAAATTTGTTTAAAATTAAAATTACATTTATTTCTTTCTAAAAATCCGTAAAACATCATATATTTAAATACTTAATTTAATTAAAACTAAACAATTTAAAAATAAAAAAATATCTTTAAATTGATTTATAAACATACAAATATGACCCAGAATCTCAATTTTATTATGCCTACAAGATAATTGTGACATGCAATTGGACCCACCAAACATCATCACACGTCCCCTGGACCCCTCTATCCGTGTATTCTTCACACATTCATACTTTTAACATTACATTAAAATAAATGGGTTTGGGTTAACATGTATAATAAATATGTTGAGATTTAGATTGGGTGGACTTGTGTGATACGTATAAAGATTGGGCTAGGGTAGGGTCATACACTCATACATAAATTGTGCGGGTCAACATGTGAGCCCGTTTAATATTTATAAAGATTTTTTTCTTTTTTCACATATCCGGGTTAGTGTTTGAAATCCTAACACGAATAAATAAACATGTCAGGCTTGGGTCATGTGTTTCTAACAAGCCAACCCGCGAACCCGTAAAACGTCAATCGAACACGACACGATTGTCACCCTTACCTGTGTGGACAGTCACAACCAAAGCCACAACATCATTGCTCTTCTCTAAAGATAATCAATAGGATAATTTTTTATCAAGTTTCGACTGTATTAAATTTGGTGTGAGCAATATTAGTAACCGAACTATTACCAGACCGAATCTATTTGTATGGTTCGGTCTTCGATCTCCCAATCTTGCAAAGTTTGGTGTCAATCTGAGCTAATCTAAAACCTGATCATTTATGAACCAAACAAGTGTATTACAGATAAAGATTTTATTCATTTTTCTCATATAGATCGATTTTATTCCATCAACTATATACTATAGTTTCTCCTATTGTTTTTAATAAGGCTGTCAATTCGGGTCGGGTTCGTGTTATCATGTTCGGGTCAGTTCGGGTCGACCCAATTCCGACCCATTTATTTTCGTACCAGGTTCGGGTCGTGTCATTTTTTTCGTGTCGACCCATTTAGGCCAAATGTCATCAACGAGAATTTTACGGTTTTCGGGTACGGTTTTCGAATACTGTTTTTGAGTACGGTTTTCGAATACGGTTTTCCGTTTCAACTACGATTTTCTTTATCAATATTTCAAATTCCATGTTTGTTTTCCAACGTT
>JAUEJL010062348.1:0-18169 GCA_032274825.1 Drosophyllum lusitanicum | reverse complement strand
CTATTTATATTTAATAATGGTAGCTTTGTATTATATTTGTATATGTGTTCGTTCGTTTATGTTCGACTAAAGTTAAATGAACGAACATAAACACAAATATTCGTTCGTTTATCCGTTCATGTTTGTTTTTTTGTTCTGCTAAAGTTAAACGAACGAACACGAACAAGCCTTCGTTCGTGTTCGTTCATGTTCGTTTGGTCATATGCAACTCTAGTACACGTGCAACTCAAAGTTGGTTTAGTCAAACTCATTACCAACATAAAAAAATTCTAACAAAAAGGATCTATAAGATATAAATACTTAATAAATAACTCAAAAAATTCTAATAAAAATATAAATGATTGTGATTAATAAATAAAGAAAAAGAAAATGAAAAAAGGAAAAAAAAGAAAAAGAAAAAGAAATTTAATTATTTGCAATTTATAAAAAGAAAAAAAGAAAAAATAAATAAATAAAAAGAATAGCTGTATGATATGAAGAATAAATAAATTACTACAAACTTTCAAAAGAGAGAAAGGTAGAAAACGGCGGCCACATTAAACGCCCGACACAAATTTTAATTTACCAATTTGCCCTTTTTTATTTAATTTAATTAATTAAGACAAGATAGTAATTGATTGGTCTATAATGGTTCTCGCGGTTCTCGCAATAAAAACGGTTCTCAAATGAACCCTCCTCTATAATATATATATATATATATATATATATATATGTATATATATATTTATTTATTTATTTATTTACCTCCTCTCTTGCCAAAAACATTTTTGCATCCTTCACATCGGCATTCACTACTGCATCCAACGTTGGCCTGATAGCACTCACAGTACTTTTTCTCACACATTGACTTCTTACAATTGCAACCTCTTTTGTGTTTTCCTGCAATTGGCGTAGGCTGATCTCCATCCTCCTGTGAAGAACGTACGTAAAATTATATTATATAGTTTTAATTTAATAATCTATCATTTAGCACGTACATGAAGTTGTGTTTTAAAATATGTTACCGTTCGGGTGGTTGGAGACTGTACAAGGCAATAAATCTTGGGGGAAAATGCAAGTGGGTCTCTAACTTCAATTTGTTGACGGGTGTCAGCAACCGTATCTTCATAATCAGGGTTGTTGAAGCATTCTTGGCAGGAACAAGATTCATCACAATATAATCCAGCAGCAAAGCAATGACAATAACTGCAAATTAAAGAAATTAAATGTCCTTGAGTAGTACCATCAATTGCATCAGCAGACGTTATAATAATACAAACAAACTAGTTAGTTGTAACTCACAGTTTCAAGCATTGTGTCTTTTTACAACTGCAACGCTTTTGATTTTCATGATTGCTGTTTGAAGTCATCCTGCTGGAACTATTTGAGAAAAACGTAGGAGTATATTAAGGAGGGCTTTACATCAAGAACAAGTAGGTTGGACAAAAAATATGAATATATATATACACACATGTACACATGGCCGGGGGTTTGATGCTGATTATGGTCTACTTTAATTTAGAAATCTTGTTAAAATTATAAGCCAAAACTTGCCTCCCTTGGTATTCTATATGGGTAGTAATTCGTACACAACAATTTGATGCATGAAGAAATTCTATTGGGTACAAATCAACTCCAATTATATATATTCATGTAAACAATACCTCCCAAACATAACAAAGCTATACGTTGGGGTTAAATGGATCGATCTATAAGACTAGACTAAACGAAAAAAAGGCGAGTTAGATAGATACAAGGCGATATTAGGTTATAAACAGCTAGCGCGCAGTTTGGAATAGATATATATAAGGAAGTTTTTATAAAGCATGGAAACCAATTAATATTCGTTTAGTTGTCGCATGCATTAATCAGCTAGCTCAATATATATCGATGGAATGCCCATCAAATTAAGTCGGCTTTGATAATGGTTTTTTGAACGCAAGGGTTTACATTGAACAACCTGAAGGATAATTAAGAAGCTTGGTCAGGTGAGGAACATAATTAATTAAGATGTGACAATAAAACAAAGCCTCGTACTGCAGCGAAATAAGTGTATTTTTTTCAAAAATTAAATTAATGTGTACAAAAACATACCTTATATATATATATATATATATATATTAAGAAGCAAGAAGCTGGAGATGGCCGGATATAATCACTGCATGCATGCGCCGATGCGCGCGTGTGTATTTATAAGTTGTAACTGAAACGTACTGCTTCCAGAATTCAAGAAACGATCGAGATATATATTATAATGTACGTACGTACGTACGAATCTATAAATTTACTTGGAATGGAATGTATGCGCGCAGATGATTAATCTGGATGACGAAGCGGCAATTAAAACCTAATCGCTGATCGATGGATGGTTAATTGGTCTTTCAGATGAAATCCATTGGTAGGTAGGCACTGATGGAGTTAATTAGCTAGGGTGAAAATTAATATATGATCATATGATCAGAAATTAAGGCGGAAGAGAGCTGAGTTTTAGGAGGAGAAACGTACGTAGACCTAGCTAATTTATTTATTAACTAACAACAACTGTAATTAATGTTATACGATGATCGATCGATCAGGAGATATATAGACTATATATATATATATATGTGTGTGTATATATATATATATATATATATATATATATATATATGGATCGGGATTCAAACTAACCCTATCCATCCATCCATCCATCCATATCTTCTATATCATTATAGGAATAATTTCATATATATCCTTCTAAACTTTCGTTATTACGTATATATCCTTCTAAAGTTCAATATTATGTATATATCCTCCTAAAACCTCTTAAATTTCATATATATCCAAATATCTATTTTATTATTATTTAATCTTTTTAAAAATCAATAATCTTTACCATCTAATACATTTATTTAATCATTTACTATATTGCCCTTAGGGATAATCAGTTTCCTTTTTTACCCCAATCCATTGTTTACCCCAAACCAGATTAGCAGCTTCATTAAATCGTTGCAGTAAGAAAAACAGTTTAGCAGATGAGCAGCTTCATTCAACAAACCAGATAACATTCAATCGCTTCATTCAACAAACCAGAATATCATCAATCGATGGTACTAAAAAATCAACAAACCAGATTAGTGGCTTCATTAAATCGTTGTAGTAAAAAAAAACAGTTTAGCAGATGAGCAGCTTCGTTCAACAAACCAGATAACATTCAATCGCTTCATTCAACAAACCAGAATATCATCAATCGATCACTCGATGGTACTAAAAAATCAACAAACCAAATTAGCAGCTTCATTGAATCAATGCTCACTCGATGGTGCCTAGAAAATCAACAAACCAGAATTCGTTTGGGGAAGATGATGTATGGAACTGCTCAACTGCTCAGTCACTCGATAGCTGCTCATTCGGTTGGGGAAGATTAGCACTTTAAATCGATCGGTTGGGGAAGATTAGCAGATTCAATCAATCGCTTGGGGAAGACTTAACTCAATCGCTGCTCCATTGTTGCTCAATCATTGATTGTATTAACTGGCTCACTCGATGGCTCACTCGATCACCGGTTAAATCGAATGGGGAAAACGATCGCTGGGGAAGACTTAACTCGATCATCGCTTGGGGAAGCTTAACTCGATCGCTGCTCTATCGTTGCTCGATCGCTGCTCAATCGTTCATTGTATTAACTGCTCGATCGCTGCTCTATTGCTATCGAATAGGGAAAACGATGAACCTAGGCCATAGTTGATGGTTTGGGGTAAACAATGGATTGGGGTATTAAGAAAACTGATTATCCTAAGGGCAATATAGTAAATGATTAAATAAATGTCTTAGATGGTAAAGATGATTGATTTTTAAAAAGATTAAATAATAATAAAATAGGTATTTAGATATATATGAGATTTAAGAGGTTTTAAGAGGATATATACGTAATATTGAACTTTAGAAGGATATATACGTAATAAAGAAAGTTTAGAATGATATATATGAAATTATCCCTTTCTTTTTTATCCTTGGGTTTTTAAGAAAAGCCGATTGCTCAAACTTATAGAATGAAAGTCTCATGGATAAATAGCACCAATGATTTTGGGGATGAAAGTGATAGAAGAGGAATTGCAACAATCATTCATTTCACCTGAAACACCAAAATAGTTAAAATGCATTGACAATATCTTGCCCGATTATATGCCAAAAAATTTTAAAATGTGAAAGAGAATACATCTAAACCTTGTGCTTTGTCCCCATCACAACTCCAAACCGCCATTCTTATTTCTTCAATAGAGAAATTAACTTCTAGTGAGATTTTTTATATGAAAAGTAAGATGCGAAATCGAGAGCTCACAAAAGATGGCCTTCGAGTACACAACTCTTCAAACTTTTAAGAGTTTTAAGGTAAACAAGTGTAATGGTAAAATCATCTTTTCAAGTAAGCTTGTAACCAAAACCGTAATAAGTTTTGACCCGGAGAGACTAAATCTCCCATATAAACTACGTATGTAATTTTGAGTCCATGTAAAAAACATAGTCCTAAAATTTTAATATTCAATCACAGGTGATTCAGTATGCAATCACATGTGATTTGTAAAAACATCACATGTGAATTACGAAAATACCACTCCGCTCAAAATTTTAAAATACAATCCGAACCATTGATGATATTGATTCAAAGGGTAAAATTAGTCTATTAAAGAAAATATGTAAAACTAAAAACATTTATGATGACTAATATATCCGGCCCCGTATTAAGAAAAAAAAATAAATAAAATTTGACGTAAGAGACATGCCCGTTTCCGGTGTGTCCGTGGTCGATAAAGGTACTTGTTCCGAGCAAGCAAAAGCTATTGAAAAGGCGGTGAAACAAAAGTCTTCTTCTACGGTCCCTCACAGTCTCGATCGCCGGATTCAACGAAATGCCCAACAAACACCCGCAATTCAATTTTCAAACCGATTGATCAAAAAGGTAAACACCGTCACCACCACCACCACCACTCCCACCGCCGTGTGTCTTCAACTACACCTAATTTTACCTTTCCGGTATGCGCTTCACGGTTTCCACGAGTTCCTCTCACAAACCCCTTAAGGGGCTCTTCATTTTCTTTTTCTAATCGCTCTCTCTACTTTTCTTTTCGAACTTTCCCCTTTTTTATTATAATATTATAATAGATATAAACTTGTGGGGATCTGATTGGGATTCTTGATTGTTATCCCAAGGTAAGACAGCTTGCATCAGATGATGATTACTTTCCTAATCTGGTACTTGTGTATCAATATATAATTTCTTTCTCTGTTCTTGATCTTTGTGTTTTTTTTTCGGTTTATGAAATTTTCGTGTTTGGATGTATGATGGTAGCTTCTGTTTTGCAGTGTTTTGATTAATTTGACTGCGCCGAAAGGTAGAATCTTGGTTCGGAACTTATAATTCCGCGTTGAAAGTTTGACGACAGCCAGATTCGGGTTGGCGTTGTCGAGTAAAAGTTATTGTTTGTGGAATTACAGTTTTGGGCTCTTACTGTGTGATTTAGACTTTCTAAATTGCTTGAAGATCCTTCAGGTCAAGGCTTTATTTGGCCAATCTGAACAGAACAAGTTATCAGAAATTGTGATCCGCACAGGTTTGATCAAGAAAAGACTGGGATTTCTTGGATTTGGATGAAGAGTTCAAGAACATGAACAAGATGTTAGTTGACGTGTTATAAGGACTGTTAAAAATACAAGCGCTATAGTTGAGATCAATTGATTGTTTGTGTGAGGATTTACTTCATTTATCTTGAGCTCGAGGCTTAATTTGATCTGGGTTGAAGTTAACTAGGTTTTCTTTTCATTTTTGAATCTTGTATTGAAATCTGATGTTGGTTGTAGACTAGAGAGATAGATGAGTAATTCACAATGAGTGGGATGAGAGGATTGGTTGCTTGTACATGGATGCAGCAGACAACTCGTTATCTGATCTGGTAGGTGCATTGAAATCATGGAGGGTCCCTCGGCGGTCCGAGCCACTTGATGTGTCGAGGGACTTTTGGATGCCCGATCAGAGTTGCAGGGTTTGCTACGAGTGTGATTCTCAGTTTACCTTATTCAACCGAAGACATCACTGTAGGTCTTGTGGTCGTGTTTTCTGTGCCAAGTGCACTCCCAATTGGGTCCCGATACCATCTACAGATTCAAGGGAAGACGTAGGGAGGATCAGGTTCTGTAATTACTGCTTCAAGCAATGGCAGGAAGGTGGCTTACTTGATCATGAGACCAGTGCGGGTGATCTCAGCACTTCTCCATCTGCTTCCAGTTACATCTCCTGTGCCACTGCTGATAGTAGTTGCATAACTTTTACATCTGCAGTTAGCTCTTTTCAACAGAATTCTAATCCTTGTCAATCTTTGACGATGGAATCAGATTTAGATGAGCAAAATGCAGTAGCAACAAAGAGTGACCAACAACAAGTTGATGTGGGCACTCATTCTTCTACCCAAGATGGGTTTTTCTTGAACAGGTTTTTTCCTTCTTCTGTTCCTCTAAATTTTCACCATTTATTTACTTCTTGATTATATTGGCTATACATACCCTTCCATGGTTGAGAATGAAAGTTTTTAGTATTATACAAGGTTTAAGCCATATGATGTTGGTGTTACTTGAGAATTAGATGATGATTACTTGTCAACATAACCATGTTGATCTAATGCTCACTTATATATATGTTATGGATCAACCTATATCCAACAACCTTTTATGCTCTAGTATGATGTAGTGTAGTTTTTTTCATTTTTTTATATCAGGGGTGACTACTTGGACAATGAGTTTGCTGAATATTCAAGGCATCCTCTTTCACAGCACGATAATGCCTATTATGATGGACTAGAATTGGATGAGTATGGGTCTCGCAAAGTGCATCCTGATGGAGAAGCTCCTGATGGAAGCACATCTTCATTAGAGAACAGTTTTGTCAAAAAAGAAGATGAACATGATGAAAGTGAAGCATCTTTATACGCAGCAGCAGCAGCAGAAGAAGAGATTGATGTTGAACCTGTTGATTTTGAGAACAATGGAGAGCTATGGCTGCCTCCTGAACCTGAAGACGAAGAAGATGAGAGGGAGAGGGAAGGTCATGTATTTTTTGATGATGATGATGAAGATGTTAATGGGGGGGATGCTGTGGGAGAGTGGGGATATGGTGATTTGGGGAGTGGAGAGTTTCGAAACAGGGATAGGTCAAATGAAGAGCACAAGAAAGCTATGAAGAATGTAGTTGATGGACACTTTAGGGCTCTAGTTTCTCAGCTGTTGCAGGTCGAAAACCTTGATGTAGGAGTTAGTGATGATAATGATAAAGATAAAGAAGACAATTGGTTAGAAATAATCACATCTCTCTCATGGGAGGCTGCATCGTTGCTAAAACCAGACACAAGCAAAGGTGGTGGGATGGACCCTGGAGGTTATGTCAAGATTAAATGTTTAGCTTCTGGACGTCCTTCTGACAGGTAACTCTTTGTTTTACTTATCCACTAACCTCCTTTTGTATCTGTTGATACTATATTATTTGTAGTCTTTTTTTTCCTTAAAGAAAAACCCACTATGGTTGTATTAAGGATTTTAGTTAGGCAATATTGATAAGTCACTTGTGAAACTATTATATTTGGGGTAAGTCATCATTGCTATTGGTGAAGATACGTCTCTTCTTTCTTCATCAGGAGGAGATACTATACATACTTTACTATACTATGCCAATCATACAACAACAATCTAAAATTGTATATGGAGAACATTAAAGAACACAGGATGTACATGTTTTGCTTAAAAGGGTAATGACCTCGTCCATGGCCGCACTAGCGAGTCAATATTATTGGTTCACAATTTACACACGTCAGGTGTTTATACGTCAATACACGTACATATATATTTAAAATCTCTGTGGCAGTGGCTTGTTTGTCTTAGGAAACAGGGATGTGCAAAGACTCTGTTTCTGAAAGTCTAGTGTTTTAGTATTCTAATTACAGCATTAATATGCGGGTACCCTAAAAGGATGGACCTCTACAGGTTTGGCTTTTGTTTTCCTCCTTTGCGCATTCTTTTGTTTATTTGTAGCTTACACTAATTAGTTTGAGATAAAATGAGGCCGGTTGTTTTAGTAATTTCGTTATGAGGTAGGTTCTACATTTGTTTTCGACTCTTACTTTTATGGATTTATATTCTGTTCTTTTGCATTTGTCTCCTTGTACACAATGTTTATGGTTTTAATACACGCTATATTCATGGAGCATATTGTATGATGTACATGTCTGTTCCTTTTTTGTTTGTATAAAAATAACCGTCATGGTATATGTTGAAAGCAATTATTTATAAGAACATTAAAAAGAGCAGGCATCCAACCATGTGGCTTCCTTTAAGTGCTAAGGGCGTCTTTTGATTTAGCAGTGTATTTTTTTTCCTTTCTTCACTTCCATATGAGCTTTGCTGCTGGAAATTTTCTTGTAATGTTGCTTGTTTTTTCAGCATGGTGGTCAAAGGAATTGTTTGTAAGAAAAATGTGGCTCATCGACGAATGACATCAAGAATAGAGAAGCCACGCCTTTTAATTCTTGGAGGGGCTTTGGAGTATCAGCGAGTTTCTAACCTTCTATCAAGTTTTGATACTCTATTGCAACAGGTTGGATGCATTTTTCATCTTTTCTTCATTAGTTTTCTTATAAATAATAAACAAAATTATCCTAGTTTTTAAGTTGAATGATTATCTGTTGCTATCATTTACCCTTGTGTTGTGTGTGTGTTTGTTTAGGAGATGGATCATCTAAAGATGGCGGTGGCAAAGATAGATGCACAACAGCCTGATGTGGTTGTGGTAGAGAAATCAGTTTCACGGTATGCGCAAGAATACCTTCTGGCGAAAGACATATCTCTTGTTCTGAATATGAAAAGGCCGCTTTTGGAGAGAATAGCCCGCTGCACTGGTGCTCAGATTGTTCCTTCAATCGATCATCTTTCTTCCCAGAAATTGGGATACTGTGACTTGTTCCATGTTGAAAAGTTTGTAGAAGAGCATGGAAGTGCAGGACAGGGTGGTAAGAAGTTGGTCAAGACATTGATGTACTTTGAAGGCTGTCCAAAGCCGTTTGGATGCACTGTAAGTCATTGCCTGCCATTTAATTATAAAAATAAAAATATGCAATAATTAGAAATTGTTGTAGGTGTTGGAATTTGTTAATTTTTGTTTTTCAGATATTACTGAGAGGTGCAAGTGGTGATGAACTGAAGAAAGTGAAGCATGTGGTTCAGTATGGAGTTTTTGCTGCCTATCATTTGGCCTTGGAGACATCTTTCCTTGCTGATGAAGGGGCAGAACTACCCTTGAATTCTCCACTAACCGTTGCACTTCCAGATAAGCCATCATCAACTTTTGATAGATCCATTTCAACAATACCAGGTTTTATTCAACCAACACCAACATCTACAAACAGTCTCCCCCCTATGTCAGATGTGTTTACTTCTATAATGAACCAAAAACCACAAACAATGCTGTTGCCACATACTCATAAATTTCCACCGGCTTCCATTCTTGACGACCCCACCTCACAATCGAATAATGCTGCTACACTGGGTATGGAGACAGTTACAAGTAATGGTGGGTTTGAGCATCCTCAGGATTTGCTTAAAGCTTCTTCACCAATTACAAGTGATGGAATGGAAAATGATGATGGTGGTGGTGGTGGTTCAATGGAAGAGTTTCCACCAACAACGCCAACACCATCAGCAGCAGATCATCAGAGCATTTTAGTATCTTTGTCATCTCGGTGTGTATGGAAAGGGACTGTTTGTGAACGATCCCATCTCTTTCGCATTAAATACTATGGAAATTTTGATAAACCTTTGGGACGTTTTCTTCGAGATAATTTGTTTGATCAAGTAAGTAACTTTGTTACTTCTTTTTTCTTTCTTGTTGGATCTTGAGATTATTATTATAAGATGAAGTTTTGGCAGGGTTATAGATGTCCTTCATGTGAGATGCCTTCAGAAGCACATGTGCAATGTTACACCCATAGGCAAGGCACCCTAACCATTTCGGTGAAGAAGTTGACAGGATCAGGATTACCAGGAGAAAAAGATGGTAAGATTTGGATGTGGCACAGATGCTTGAGGTGTCCTCGTGTTAATGGTTTCCCTCCTTCAACCCGAAGAATTGTGATGTCAGATGCTGCATGGGGTTTATCATTTGGCAAGTTTTTGGAGCTTAGTTTTTCTAACCATGCTGCTGCCAGCAGGGTTGCCAGTTGTGGTCATTCTCTGCATCGTGACTGCCTTCGGTTTTACGGGTATCTATTCTTTTGCATTTTTAAATGATATAAATAATAATTGTTTTTTATATATTTCTAATGTTATAAATCAATGCTTCTCCTTGTGGTTTTGACTGCAGCCTTGGCAAAATGGTTGCTTGCTTCCGCTATGCATCAATCAGCGTCCACTCAGTTTACCTTCCTCCTTCCAAACTTGTTTTCAAATATGAGAATCAGGAGTGGATACAAAAGGAAGTAAACGAGGTTTGATTCTACAAATATTTTTAGTTTTGATTGCATCAAGTGAAAACTTTCTGCATCCTGATTGCATGTGTGCATGCTTGCATGAGCAGGTTGTTAGCCGGGCTGAGCTATTATTTTCAGAAATTCTTAATGCCCTCACTCAGATGGCTGAGAAGAAACTTGGGAGCATGTCACAATCAAGACGTCAAATAGCGGATTTGGAAGAGATGTTACAGAAGGAGAAAGCAGAATTTGAGGTCACCTATGTTTTTTTATGTACAGTAATAAAAAGTTTTCTGACATTTGCGATTAAAACTGTGATATGTTATTTGCAGGAGTCACTTGAAAAGATTTTAAACCAGAAAGGCCACCAAGTGATGATTGATATATTTGAGATCAACCGATTACGAAGACAGCTGATGTTTCAATCTTACGTGTGGGACCACAGACTGGTGCATGCTGCAGCTAGTGTTGATAATAGCAACAGTCCTCGAGGTGATCTGAAATCTGAGAGTGCTGATAAACTAAATGAAGCAGTTGGCGATTCAGATGTTAGCGAGAGTGATGTCATGAAGCAAATTCAGCCTCTTAGTAAAGAGACTCAAGCTGTGGTAGATTCTTCAAGTCCTAAAGAAGAAAAAGAAGAAAATCGTGATTCAGTACATAGGGCTGTTTCTGAAGGGCAACTATTTGTTATGGCTAGTTTATCAGAGACACTAGATGCTGCATGGACTGGTAACCACCATCCAGCATCGGGATCGGAGCCAATTGACCCAGAGGAAGACAACCATTCATCGTCACTACCATCTCCTGCTACTACTACTACTACACTATCCTCTACAAGGGGAAGGCGTGGTGGTGGTTTCTCTGAAGAAGATTCATTATCAAGCTGGTTTAGCATGCCCTTTTTGAACTTGTATCGTTCTTTGAATAAAAACTTGTTACCAAATAGTCAGAAACTTGAAGAAACTATAAATGATTATAGGCCTGTTTATATCCCATCTTATCGTGAATCAGAAGGTGGGGCCCGTCTGCTTATGGCTGTGGGTATCAACGACACCGTTATTCCAGTGTATGATGACGAGCCAACAAGTATCATATCCTATGCATTGATCTCACCTGATTATGTTTCCCAGATGTCTGGCGGTGAACTGAAAGATGGGGGGGAATCTACTATCTTTTCGTCACAATCTGCTGATTCAGCGTTGTTTCAGTCATTCACCAGTCTTGATGAAGCAACATTGGAATCTGTTAAAAGCGCTGGTGGGTCCCTGGTTTTAGACCCTTTGTCATACACAAAAGCATTGCATGCAAGAGTTGAGTTTTCAGATGATGGTAAAGTGAAATACAGTGTCACTTGTTATTATGCAAAGCGGTTTGAAGCATTAAGGAGGATATGTTGCCCTTGTGAGATGGATTATATAAGGTCTCTAAGTCGGTGTAAGAAGTGGGGTGCACAAGGTGGCAAGAGCAACGTTTTCTTTGCTAAAACTCTGGATGATCGGTTTATAATCAAGCAGGTCACAAAGACAGAGCTGGAGTCATTTATTAAATTTGCTCCTGCATACTTCAAGTATCTCTCTGAATCGATTTCCTCTGGAAGCCCTACATGCCTTGCAAAGATTTTGGGCATTTATCAGGTACATACTTTACATATCCATTCCTTTGGTTGGTTTTAGTAATAGCTACTGATATCCTGAACAATTCACTCGAATTGAAGTTTACCTGATTCCTTTTGTTAAATGGCATCAATGCCAAATTCTTTATGGTGATACAACAACACATAACAGGAAACTCACACACACACGCAATGATCCCTCTTTTAGGAAGATCCTTTTGCTTTCTTGTCTATTCAGCAATCTTTACATGAAACCCCCTTGTGAGATTGATGTACGTTTCCCCAATTTGTCTTTGTTTAAAGAGAGTTTTGGGGGGGGGGTATTCAAGGTATTTTGATGTATATATGTGCCTAAGTAAACCTTACATTTCTTTTGGACACGGGGAGTATTATTATGGAATGTATCATTCACAAAGAAAATTTACAATTTCACAAGAGATTTTCAAGCGTGGTTAAGTAATTTCACAATTAAACCATGAGAATCAATTCTCATGAGATTTTGTGTACCTCATTTACATTTCTCTCAAGTGAAAGTTTCTCTCTCATCTTTGCATTTGTATAAAGTCATTTTCTTTCATCTCATTTTCTAAAAGTCAGATATTTCTTTTTTTAAAAATTTGAATTTAATATGCGAATAATTAAATTGATAACTATTTTGACCTGAACTTGCTTTCACTTGTTACCTAATAATGTTGTTTTTCATCTTCCAGTGGCGTTGAGCTTATGTGACGTGTGTGAAAATTTGAAAAATAAAGTCACTAAATTGTAACCAAGTTTTATAACTCCTCAATTCATAATATTTAGTTTTTGCCAATATCATTTAGTTTTTGCCAATTATACTTTTTTTTTCACAAAAAATAGAAAAATATTGAAATTTGATTTGGAAAGAAGTTTAAATGATCTTCATGAGACAATATTGGAACCTGGTAACCACTACGTTACGTATTCCTTAAAATACACAAAGAAGATGTGCTTAACGAGTGAACATATCAATCTACTTTCACCCTAACACTCTGTGCGGGCAAATTAAAGCTCGTTTTAAGGATCAAATTCCATAAAATAATCTATTTGTCAAAGATTGTAACCTACAATTTCACCTTCTGCTAAGTGCTAAGCAACAAAAATCAAGCCAGATAGATCGCTGTTACCAGAGATTGAGGGATGCTTTTTTCTTGTATTTACGGATATATACACTGTTGGTAGAATTATAAATGTGTGTGTGTGTATGTGCGTGTTGCTCTTTCTAATTAAGCTTGTGACTGTATAATGAATTTAAGTTATTTTCATGTGTTGTTGTAAAGGTGAGTAAGCAAATAAAAGGGGGGAAAGAATTAAAAATGGATGTACTGGTTATGGAGAATCTTCTGTTTGGAAGGAATTTGACACGGCTTTATGATCTGAAAGGATCTTCAAGATCACGATATAATCCTGATTCTAGTGGGAGTAACAAGGTTCTACTGGATCAGAATTTGATTGAAGCGATGCCAACGTCTCCAATATTTGTTGGGAACAAAGCCAAGCGATTGTTGGAAAGAGCCGTCTGGAATGATACTGCTTTTCTTGCTGTAAGTAACAACACCAAGGCTGGTTTTTTCTACTTTTCTTGGTGTGTTATATATAGTAATATATGTATTATGTTTGATCTGGTGGGTGCAGTCAATTGATGTGATGGATTATTCATTGTTGGTTGGGGTAGATGAAGAGAAACATGAACTGGTTCTAGGGATAATCGATTTCATGAGACAGTATACGTGGGACAAACACCTAGAGACATGGGTGAAGGCTTCTGGAATCCTTGGCGGTCCGAAAAACGCTTCTCCAACCGTCATTTCACCGAAGCAGTACAAGAAAAGGTTCAGGAAAGCAATGACAACCTACTTTCTAATGGTCCCTGATCAATGGTCTCCTCCTCCGCTTGTACCAACCAACTCCCAAACAGATCTTCAGCAATACAACACCCCTCATTCTCATGCCCAATGATGTAATTTTTTTAAATTTATGATAATCATATTAGCCCTTTTTCAGATTTATATATAGTGTTTTTACAGTTGGTTTTTCACCGTTGATATTCTCGAAAAGATGAGAGTGTTATTTGTTGCATGGTGAAGAAAAGAAAGAAAAGATTTTATGGGAAAAAAAGTCCGTCCTACCCAGGAAAGGGAAGTTTTGTACATGATTGTTTCTCCTTGTCTTGTATTGCTGGTTCGATATGTATATTGATAGTCGATTTTCTGTCTTCCAAGATTTAAATGCTGAAATCATGATTTTTTTTTTAAATTTTGAATCCTCAGCTATTGAGCTGCTGGTTAAATTGGTGGCTGTCTGAGGACAGATCTCTCTTTCTCCCCGTACATCAAAATCCTCAATTTCGTTTGTGACAAATTATTATCTATGTGATGTGATGTGATACACATGGGTTATTTAAACCTGCATTTTTTTGAATCTTTGATTCATAACAAAAACTTTTTGGTTCATAAATTATTACTCTAGGTACAAAACACGGGCTTCTCGAGTTTTTTTAAAGATTGAAAATAGAGGATTTGGAATGAAATAATATCAGGATTTGTTGGAGAAATGGAAGCTAAACTTGGCTTGAATCCTTCACTTTTTATATCTGAGAAAGCAGCATAAGAAAGTCATTCAAGATGAAATCTTTTGAGGCTACAAAAACAGAGAATGAAATAATAAAAATAGAAAACTGAGGTATAGAAACAAACAAAAGCTTTGACATGCCCCATCATCAGTCTCCAAACACTGCTTGCTTTTCTCACCTCCCAAAGCTCCCAAGAAAACACTTCTTTTCATGGCAAGTAAAACTAAAACCCCTCTCACTGTAATCCACTGTTTCCATTATCACCCTTTAAAACTCAACTGTAATCGTTTGTAATTGTAGTCCAGTTTTTGTCATCTTCATCTCTCTTGAATCTTGATCATCATCATCATCAGCAGCAGCAGCTTGAAAAAACTTATGGATCTCAAAAGCTCCAAATATCTTCACCTTGAGGCCCTACCATTTTCCTCTTCTCAAGTGGTAAACTAAGTTTTATGTTCAAACAAACAAACAGTCATCTAAAATTTCGAAATTTTCGATTTTCTTGTAACCTTGTTTTGTTTCTGTTTTACAGGGTGTGAGGAAAGGAAACCCATTTGTAGATAGCAGCTCTCTTGATCCTCTTTCAAAGCTCAATCTCAAGGAAACCTCTGATTTTGTAAGGTCATTCCCAGTGGCTAAAAAAGATGGAGCTCCAAACAAGAGAAATCTGGTGGAAGCTCCATCTACACCGGGTCGACCCGTTTTCAGCTTCAGTGTTGGGAATAATGTCTCAAGAAAGAACATTATTCCTTCAAAATGGAATGATGCTGAAAAATGGCTTGTTTCTGAACACGACTCCACCACTCATCATCATAATCATCATCTTGAGGGTTTTGTTAAGTCTGCTGATTTTGTGTCAAGAAAATCTAGTAGCAGTAACAGTAATGGATTTGGGATAAAACATTATCACACAAAAGTTGTATCAGAGAAAACAGAGGAGAAAGTTTCAAGCTTTAATGATCATCACCATCATAACTCACCAGTCTCTGATGTTCTAAAAGGTGAATACCCCATGTTATGTCATTTACCCTTATTAGTATGTTCAAGAAAGAATTGATCTTTAAAAGTTACCAACTTTTTCTGTTGCTGAAATACAACCTATAGTAATTAGCCAAGAGTAGTCAGTCTCTTATGTATAGTGTTTAACCAAGCTGCTACTGATTGCAGATAAATTCACAAATGAGACACAACCAAATTTATTGGAATTTGAAAGTTTGGAGCCATTGAGGAAAAGCTTGGTGTTGAGAGAGACTTGCATGGTAGATACAGAGGTGAAAAGCAGGGACATTGGGACAGAGATGACTCCACTTGGCAGCTCTACCACATCAAGATGCCCCACCCCCTTCAAAGGCTTGTCTCCACCACGCCACAACACGCCTGCAAGTAGATCAGGCCCGTTGGATCCAAACAGCTCCTTAGACATTGGAGAATTACATGACTGCCATTTAGCGAAGTTAAAGCTACTGAAACAGTTTGTTTCAAATTCACATTGGAGCTCCAGGGAGGAAGAAGAAGAGGATATCTCTAAGAGTCTTAGACACTTTGAGATGACCAATCAATGTCCAAAAAGCATTTCAGAATCTAATGCTTGTGCTTGGGAAGCAGAAGACAAGACCAAGTGTTGTCTAAGGTGAATACACCGCTGCTTAATCCTTTTTTCTTTTTTAATAAGCAGTTAATGCATTAATGACAATTACCAAAAGTTGCATCACTAGAATAATTATAATAACAATCTATTTAGATGGTTGAATGCATTAAAAACAGACTTTTGGTGACTGTAACCCCATTTGACCTGTTTGTCTTGTTTTGGACCCGTTGCTGATAAAACTTAACTCAAATAGCCTGGCTCATAAATAGATGGGTTAAAATGACCATATCTAGTATTCTTGAATGTCTTTGAGCATGGTTTTAGATTAACAAAAAATGTCAACTTTGGTATTTTTATGTAGGTACCAAAGAGAAGAAGCAAAAATTCAAGCTTGGGTGGACCTCCAAACTGCTAAAGCAGAAGCTCAATCAAGAAAGCTTGAGGTAAGTATCAAAGTTTGAAGATTGCAACTAACCAAGCCATGTCTAGGACTAGGACTAGGACTAGGAGTAGGACCACTTAAATTGGAATTATAGTATAAAAATAGAATACATGAGAAAGCTCCAAGATGGCTTATTCAAAGATTGCTACTAACCAGGCCATGTGAAGCTAATGGGGTGCAGGATGCTGCTGCTTGGGATTTGAGCTTTAAGCTTGAATACCAATTAAACAATTATATATGTGTATGGAGTTCCCAAAGCTGGCATGCAAACAAATTAAAAGTTGCATGGATAAAGTATGTATTTTGAATTGGTTTTGAGTATTATATATTTAATTTGTAGGTAAAAATTCAAAAGATGAGATCAAAATTTGAGGAAAAAGTGATGAGAAAAATGGGAATTGTTCATAGAAGAGCAGAGGAACTAAGAGCAGCAGCTAAGGTTGAGCACAGTGACCAAATTCAAAAGGTGACGGGGCTAGCGGCCAAGATGTTAAACCAAAACATAAGCATGCACTCTTGTGGTTGTTTTCCTTGTAACAATCTTCATCCTTGATTGTTACTTTCATGGATGGTTGTGTTTTGTTACAATCTTCTTTTGGATTTTGTAGTTCATAACATAATAATTGTTGATTTTTTTTTAAATTTATAAGGATTAAAAAGTAAATAAAAAAAGCTTCTCTCATCTCGATCTCCTCTCTTGGCTTAATTCTATCTTTGGAATTGCTAATCATTTTTTATTAGTTGTATACGACAGACAGTAGAACACGTACGTACGGTTGACTCATGGTTAATTTTATCTGTCAAATTATTCCTCATTTTAATCTCTTTTTCCTATCCTCGGGTAATTTTATCTTAAAAAAAAAACCACTAGTTGCAATTTTATCTTTAAAAACCACTAGTTGTGTTACTTGTGTCATGTACAACTAGTGATTTTAACAGATAAAAATGTTAAGAAAAATATTATATTATTTGTAAGTCATATCCAAGTTCTTTGTTTTGACATCTATAAATAAAAAAAAATTATTTTGGATCTTTATTAAACAGTTTTATCTGTTTGTTTTGGTAAAATTAGATCTTAACTGTTTAGAATTCAATTTGGTTTTGATTTTTAGGAGACAAAATTCTTTATTATGAATCAAAATGATAAAGATACTTTCATATATGCTCTTAAATTTTAAAATTTTGTATTTGCACATCCTAATTTATAAATATTGTATTTACTCTTTATAACATTTTAAATTATCATATTAAGAATTTTTTTCATTTTAAAATTTATTATAATAAGTTTAAATTCTATTTAAAGTATAAACAATAATTGACATAGATCTTAGCCGTCCAATTCCACCTCCTTCAATTGGATTGCCCACCCATGAATTTCTTACATGCACCCTGCTACACTCAACCCCCCACGCTCTTCATCCATGAATTCCATTATCTAAAATGAACGGCCAAGATTGGTTCTCGCAGT
>JAUEJL010062337.1:0-18172 GCA_032274825.1 Drosophyllum lusitanicum | reverse complement strand
TGAGGTGGGGTGGAGTAGGGTAGGGTAGGGGGTGGGGTGAGGGGTAGGGTGAGGTGGGGTGGGAGAAATATTTGATTTACTTATTATATAAATAATTAATATTAAATGGGTCGATCCGGGTCAAGATCCAATAGTAATTGATCCGATCCAAATCCAATTAAATAGATCTCTATATTATTGGATCTGATCCAAATCCAATTAAATTGGTCGACGGGTCAGGTCAGATCTTTAGAAGATCCGATTCGATCCGCTCCATTGACAGCCCTATCTCATACCATCAATAGTTTTGATGATGAACATGTAACAACATAAAGGCAAGTTACCAGTGTACACCTTTGTTTTCTTTGGTGTATTATATCTACCAAACTATCACACCACTACTATGTAGAACAGAACTAACAAACACACACATGTTGTCGGTTACTTCTGTTCTACACATGTGATTCTAGTTTGCCGGGTATTGCCGTATCTTAAAATTTAAGATTAACTAAGTAACTAAATTCGACAGCTAAATAAACATATGAATTAGGAACAAATATGGTTTCACACATGTTGCTTATGGATCAAAGATAAACAAAAAAGTCCAAGAAAAAGGGGAAGATTTTTGAAGTCAGATTTAGGAATTTAACTCCTAATGCATCCCCGGAAGAGTCAACCAGCTCCTACAAGTCCTCTACATCACTTTGTTCTCTTAACCCGGTAACAAACCTTTTGTGTTACTCCACACATACCTCCTTGTTTAAAACAGTAATCATCTAGAAAGATCATCTTTACATCCATATCATGAATATACAAGCTTTTAGTGGCATAAATCGCTAATAGCGTACTTATACAACTAGTCCGACTATGACATCTGTATCAAAAAAAATTACCCCCTCTTTCTGCTTAGCAGTTAGCACCAATCTTGCTTTGAAAGGTGATATTGTTTCATACTTTCATGTGGGCCCACCTTCTTAAATAAATACTCATTACATTTGGATCCTATAAGTCGCATACCCTCTCGAGAGTATGATTACACAAGATGGAATCTGCCTTCATAGTTGTGCCTTCCTTCACTAGAGGAGTATCTTGAGATGACATGGCTTCCATGTAGGCTGTACATAGTTAAGGTCTGTCATCGATGTTAATAGAGAAAATAAATTACCTCGTCATTTTCTTGTGCATCCCTCGATTAAGAAATCAGATCCCCAATTCTTTTCGTTTCTAGCTCTTGTAGTCCGTCATGGTTCATTAATTTCAGCAGGATCAAGTTTCGAGTACAAAGACGGCACAAGGAAATCCGAGAGTTTATCTTCAAAGATTTCCACATAAGTGGAATTCTATGATTAGATATGACTTCTCATTTAATAGTCTCTAACTCTGTAAGCCTTGCTAAAATTGAACAAACACACTTCTACATTCTAACAATAAGTGCTCTTAACCATTGACCATTTAGACTTTCATATAGTCTATGTTTGGTTTCCTGATATCTCATATGGGTTTTAAGATCATACATGAATGCGTTCAGTTTTCGGCTAGCCCATATCTCATACAACCTCCTAAGTAGTAGGATGTCCTCCTCCTAAAGGCCATGCTTTTTTGTAAACTTACTTATACTCGATGAATATTTGCCTTAAAAAAACCCTCCTAAGTAGTAGTATGTATGTTTTGAATTGCTCCCATTAACTTTACCATATAAATTACAAGTAACTTTACCATTGACCATTTAGACTTTCATATAGTCAATGTTTGGTTTTCTGATATCTCATATGGGTTCTAAGATCATACATGAATGCGTTCAGTTTTCGGCTATCCCATATCTCATACAACCTCCTAAGTAGTAGGATGTCCTCCTCCTGGAGGCCATGCTTTTTTGTAAACTTACTTATATTCAATGAAGATTTGCCTTAAAAAAAACCTCCTAAGTAGTAGGATGTATGTTTTGAATTGCTCCCGTTAACTTTACCATATAAATTACAAGTAACTGGTTATATTAATAGTCTTTTCTTTATTGAAGGTCAGCAAATGCCTTATTATATTAATTAAATCACATGTTAAGGTCTTAAAAGACATGAGACATAACAAGCTTTACATGCCCCATCAAAGTTGCTGCCCACAGTGCCCAACAGAATGATGAATATTTAGAGTCTTATTTTGAAAATTTACAAACTAAAACAACTCATTTATCCATTTCATGATTAGAAAGTTCGAGAATTATATTGGCATTTGGTCTACAGCATTTCTCAATCTTACATAATTGGATTATAACCATTAATCATATAGTAGCGTAAGCATAGAAATGCTCAGATAACAGAGATAAAGAACAGGAGCAATGGAATCAATAAACAAACTAAAATGTTGCACCTCTATGTATTTAAGATACAAATAGGTAAATAAACAATGCTACCTTGGAGCTTTATTTGTAACTAACGTACAATATTATAAAATGAAGATAGAGAAATCAGACCTTCTGAACTGACAAAACTAACCTGATAACATGATGAGAAATTGTACAACTTAATCAGCTCTGGACTGTCCAGCACGGGAAGAGAGAATGATGCCAACAATCAGACCGTATAATGCAAGTGCTTCAGCAAAGATTAGAATAAGAATCATTCCAACGAAAAGTTTTGGCTGCTGTGCGTTTGCCCTGATGAGACCATTGAAAATTTGCATCACAATTCAAGTGCCTTAAAAATTAATCATATTCTAATTAGTACCTTATTCCTTTTCTGTAATAGGCTTTAGTTGTAACCAAGTTAAGCAATGAGAATTTCTATACTTGTTTTCCAGTATCAAGAATCAACTGAATCGAGTATTGATTCAACTTTTCTTTTAAATAGATTATATAGTACGTATATAAGCACAAAAAGAAGGGCATTCTAGTGAAGTAAAACCAAAATAGTTACACTAATCACGAGGATGTAGCATTATCGGATTAGTCATTCATAATGTCTTACCCTAATACCAACAAAAACCTCTTTACCCATTAGCTTGCTAATAAATTATGGATCAATAAACTCTCCGCACACAAATCCACGTTAAAGAACACAAATGTGGAGTATGAAGGATCAACAATTAGCTATGAGAAGATATACAACCTCCAAACAGTTACTCAATCATTATTCTTTTCCCTTCTCCCAGATCCCTCCCCTCATGACCCAAACAACACTTTCTTGTTTTTGAAAAAGCAGACAGATATTGATAAAGTTAAAATCTAAAGGCTTATTTTATGCCAAGGAATCGAGTGAAAGATGACTAAGTGATGCCTGGGTCTTATGACTTCCAATAGCATCAACTATCAGGCGTTCTATTTCTTTGAACAGGAGGGACGAGGTTATTAAGTATCATCAAGCTACCATTTAGGTATCTACGGATCAAGTATTGCTGTTGTTGTTAGTACTGGAATCAATCAACAGGTTGACTGCAAAACTTTCACCCTCAGATATGGTTTCTAATGTTTCTTAAAGAAAGGACCCAACCTGGTAGCCCACCATATTCCCTTAAAAAAACATAATTTTGTATCATCGTCTTCAAAACTACTTAAAGACAAATCCAAATAGTCACATTTAACCAACACCATCCTCCTCTATAATGAAGCATAAGTTCCTATAGAATTATAGATATATAATTTACCTTCGGAACTCAATTCACTGACGGCTAATAATTGTTGAAAGTACTCTTCCTGAAAAAACTTATGGCCACAGTAAAGGTATTGTCCCCAATTACTAATAAGGATGACAGAAGCTACTAAGTCTTGTATAGCTTAGCAATTTAATACCAAACACAAACGCACAGAAAAAAAAAATGATGGAACTAATGTGAAGGAATACTGTACCGAACGCCAGCATCTCCGACGATTCCAATGGCCATTCCAGCCGAAAGTCCAGCAAGACCACAAGCAAGCCCAGACGACAGATGCGCATAACCGTCAAACAAGTAATACGACTTCGCCTTCGGATTGATTCCGGTACTAATAATAACAGCAATAATCAATCCGTAAATACCTAAAACTCCCGCCATTACAACTGGTACAATCGACTTCATTACCAGCTCCGGCCTCATCACTCCCATCGATGCAACACCAACGCCACTCTTAGCCGTCCCATACGCTGCGCCCATACCTGGATATAAATCAAAACAAGCTCAATTAGATAATGAAGTTAGATGAAAGAGTAAAGGAATTCAACGTTAGGGTTTGAGCTCACAGGAGAAAACGAGGGCTGCTGCGGCTCCAAGGAAGCCGAAGAAAGGGGCGGTTTCATCGCCGCTGAACGTAGAAGACATTGATTCGAATAGCTGATTTGTGCGAGAGATCACAAATGATTGCGTCGGCCGGTAAATCGTTCGCCGGAGCAGGAATATTGGACAGATAATAAATATGCACGCGTACAAACTCGTAGCCGCAAGTTTAAAGGTAATAAAAATGCCTTATTGTATGTATGCAGTTATGCCGATCGGTGTTTTATTAATTAATCCTGTTAACAAATGGGCTCTAAATCCATTTGGGCTTTACATATTAACCTCGTAATTTAGAAGGTGCTATGTTTACAAGGAAAAATTATTGAAAAAGGTAATCTAAATATCGAAAATTGTTAAAAAGGATAACGTTCAATGTTTTTGGCCGAGAAAGGATTATAAATTTCAATTTGTAACAAAAAAGGTATAATGATCTCTTAGACCTAACAAAAAAAAAAGATTATAAATTTTAATTTGTAACAAAAAAAGGTATAATATCTTTTTTTTTACAAATTAAAATTTATAATCATTTCTCAGCCAAAAAAATTGGACGTTACCTTTATTAGCAAATTTTGATATTTATATTACCTTTCTCGGCAATTTGCCCATTTACAAACCATTTTAATGAACGGTAATTTAGTTATATTTACTATTTAAAATGGTTTATAAGTGGGGAGTAACATTTGTGGACAATGAGACCAAAAAACAAAAATACAAACCTTAAAAGGCTAAGGGTTAAAACTTAAACTAAACACTAAAAGATTTAAAGTTAAAACAATTTTAAAAAACCCTATCTCAAATCTCACTCTCTAGCATAGTCACCCGTTGTGTACTCAAAGTTATTGTACTTGGTAGGAGTATAGCATATCACATTCTTTAATATATCTATTTATATAAATAGAATTAAAACAATATAATGTCGAAATTTGAATCAAATTGAAATGAACACTCGAAAAGGGAGTCAGATGCCTAGGTTAAACAAAAATTATTGAAATGAACACCGAGTTCGAATCGAATCAAAATGACCATTGAATTCTAAAGTTTGAATCAAAGTGAAAATCATATTCAAATTTTGCATCAAATTAAACAAGGAATTTGAAAATTTGGAAATGAAAGCCATAGTTGAAAACTGAAAAAGAAACTCGTCGAAGGCATCTGGTGGAAATGGATCGACACAAAACACGACACGAATCCGAGACATAAAAAAGTGACACGACTTAAGCCCGTTACGAAAATAAATAAGTCGACACGAAATTGATGCGAACATGAACAATACAAACTCGCTAACCGACCATAATTACCAGCCTTGATCCTAAGTATGCCACATTAATTTGAAAAGTACTATTTCGTATATAAACTTATACCCATGTCGGTATCAATTCCATAATATTTTATTTATTTTTATAAGAACACTAAAAATATCATGGTTATCTGTTTTATAATAGATAAATGAAGGCATAACCAAAAGAGAATACTTACTATCGCAAGATATAAAGGCTAAATATGAGCTTTTAAAAACTAACCTAACTTAAAAAAATTAGATGCATAACGCATCTGTAACATGCACTATATCTCTAGCATATGTATCTAAATTTTGTAATTTTGTTTATATAACTTAAAAGTTTATTTCATGTTTTTATGTTACTTAAAATTAATAATGATAGTAATTTTCTTTATTTCATGTTTTTGCTAGTGTTTTTCATAACCACTGAAAACGGAATAGAAATAAAATTAGTCAATACAACATGCGTTACTTGTTAAACCACAAAGAAATTATGTGCAAATGCGATTGACGGTGATTTGGTCATTTCTATTTCTTCATGTAGTTAAATAAACTGTTCTAGGTAACTCATTTCATGTTATTTACTACAAAATATGAAAATTTTTATGTTTAGAAAAAGTAAGGATAAGGTTCATAGAGAACACCTTCCCCACATAATACGCTACAAAATAAAAAAATTGACAAAATTATCTTTATTTTTATTGCACAATTACATAAAAACAATACATTTTAAAATTATATTAATAAACAAATACAAAAACTAGATAAATATAATAAGTACGTTAGATTAAATTTTCAAAGGCTCAAATCCGTGCTATAGTCTAAAGATTAAATTCCGTTTAATACAGATATTCAATACCGGTTCAGGTAATTTGTGGCTAAAAATTATTTTCTACAGTCGCCATTAGAAGCTTTCTAGTTTTGAAGTTATTAACTCAATACCCGACAGTCTTAGTAATTATACAAAAAAATTCGGTGACGTTAAAAAATTTCTCAATTTTGATAATCTTCCTATACAAATTTTTCTAAATTTCTACCCTGTTATTATCTTCTACCTTACTATTACGGCAGACAACGCTCTGAGTGAAAGGCAGTCCTCATATGAATGCCAATGCAAGCTTGCCTTCCATTTCTGGTGGCACACCCCCAACAAAAGCACCGTCCGAGGAAGGGAGAACAGGTAAAGCTACAGACCAGAATAGCTTCTGCCCTTCTTTCTAAACGGAACCATCTACGTCATGAACACTCCTTGCTTTTCAATCTCAACCTATGCTTGGAATACTCTCTGTCATCAAACCTCATAGGCAAAACAACAATTCAATTAAAGAAGCTAAAAGAAGTTTAAACTCTACGTGACCACTATGAAGCATTTTCTGTTGATCTGAAGTTACACAAGCTGTAGAAGTTCAGAGCATGTGGTGTCCTTGATCACAGTTTTGATTCCTACACATTCATGGATCAATGAACAAGTTTGAAACCTGGGATGCCTACTCATCTAACCCGTCTGAACCACACTTCGATTTCAGCATCACCATGAAGTACCAAAACAACTTGCTTTTAACACAACAGGTTGAGCTTGCCGTTAGTAAGGAAATTGGATACTCCAATACAACCTATAACAAAGTGTAATTAGATGCTCAAAGTACCCATAGATGACTGCAACATCTACAGAAACAATGTATAAGGCATGCGCCATGCAGCGTAACAAAAGTGCAAATGGTAAACTAGATGCTCAAAATACCAACAGAGTTCTTCTAGCTGCTTAATCATGAACTCATATCAAACCAAATAAAAACAAAGCTAGTTTTAGTTTGCATCAACATCATGCAGCATCCTGGACTTCAAAAAGCACATAAACAAAACTCACATATGAAGTTATCATCTATTTAGTAAACATAAGTGTATATACATGAGAAGGCCAGAACAACATTTCTGGTCAAATTTTGCAGAAAAATAAACCCAACATATTTGATCAGGACCAACATTTTACATTCAGAACCAACATTTTACAGAGCCTTTGAATTATTCAAACTATTAAACCAATAAACCATTCAATGTTTCGTCGATTTTTTTATCAAACAGTTTTATATGTGCATACTGCATAGAATTATGACTTGACTACAATTACCCTCTCCTCAACTCCTAGTGCTCTTCTATGGAGACCCATAGTGAACGGAAAAAGAAAAGCTACATACTATGTGTGGTTGACACCTATTTAGGAAACTGTACATCTATGTAGATCAAAGAAACAAGTTACTAACCTCAAAACATGAAACAATAATCAATAGACCAAGCACTTTCTATGCTATTATATGTGGCAACATCAATCATACTAACCAGCGTCCAGGTCAATATGATGTGTATCCTTGGTGACCCTTGTGTTTAGTAGTAATTCCTACCAATAACTATGAACTAAAATTTTTAGTTTCAAATATATACCCATTAATACACATCAATGATAACATGAAACTTCAGATTACATAGGCTAGAATCAATACCTAAAAGGATGAGCCTACACGAAAATGACACATGTAAAGACATATTTGCCCTTTAGAACCTTCTATAAAGAATATTTAGCTTTTAGAACAATCTTAACTATATCCATACAATAACACTATTAAACTAGTGCTTTGCCATAATAAGATATTTCAACTATGAAGATCAAATCCTAAGCTGTTCATTGAATTGTTATAGAAGCCTGCCAATAAGTCAAAAACCTTCAGGAATGGATCACAAATAAATAAGCCTTCTATTTGAAAATACTGTCAAACTCCCAAAGAAAATATTCTTGTTTCATCGTCCTGCCTATTATGCATGCCATCAATGAACCAATGAAGTAATAATTGAGAGTTGCATAAACTGGACTAGGAAAGGCTGGCTACACTCCTATTTACACAATTACAAATCCACCTGACATTACCAGGATAATCTGATGGCAAATAGTTAGATTTGAGAATCAACGTAAAGCAACGATTATAGACCACCAAAACATTCATATGAGGAGATGTCAATTCAAGGTGCATGTATGCCTCCAAAATGCTAGACTAGGGTAATTCAAGACACATGTCACAGTTGATTTTAATGTCCATAATCTGACATCCACGTAAGTATCCTCAATATTACCTTCGGAATATTATTCCACAACCTTCAAAATCATACAACATATCTTAGTACTTTGCTTCAAGCTGATCAAACTCCAGACGACATGCAAGCAAAATGTAAAATCCACAAGAATCATCGAAGAAATGTCTAGAGGGCTTAGACTCTACACCACTTAAATTTCCTCAGAAACCTTTGATTTCAAACCTTTAATCTGTTCCAATTCCTTAAACTTCATGATCATAAAGGATTAAAATATATGCGGAATCCAAGACAACATTCATAAAATGGAGAAGCCTTACATCTTTAGAGAACCTCCAGTCTCAAATTTGGCCCTTAAAATAATACTACCACCTTACTATCTTATACTAAGCTCCTTTCATAAGAACTACAGAAAATCAACATCCTATAGAAAGGGACAATCTAAAGATTAGTCCAGGACTAAGACCTGTCAAGAAAAGCCATGAAGAGAACCAAGAACCTCAAATCAAAGGACAATCTAATAAAGAAAAATATAAAATTTTAAGGCTTCCCTGCACAGCGTTCTGCAAAACAGCATATTACGTCCTGTTCTCCAAGGATCCACCTGAATAAGAATACCAAAAATATAAATAAATAACATCAAATACAAATAACAAACTTGGACCACTAGAGACAGGTAACAGATGCAAAGCACTCAATTTACCACTAGTTATGTAGTCTAGTAATAATATCGCCCACCATAAGGTCGATCACCACCATAAGGCCGGTCACCACCATAAGGCTGGTCACGCCCGTAGTAAGATAAGTACTGCAAATAATAAAAACTTGATGTCAGAGTGGCAAATAGTATATTATATTGAACAGATGCTCAAACATGAAAATATTACTCACGTCATAGCTGTAATAGTCACGTGAATGACCACCACTGCCACCTCCTATTATATCAGAATGAAATAGTAAATTAACAAATAACAAAATGGGCAATAATGAGGCTTCAAGTAAGCGCTTATAAGATAAACCTAAACCTCGATAACGAGCTCCTGGAGCTGAAATTGCTGAGTCAGAGTAATCCAAACGAGGCCGGCCTCTGCTAGACTCAACATAGTCAGGATCCTGGTCCTGATAGCCAAAAAAGAAATTCAATGTACGATGGTAACACGACGTCTCTTTCCATTTTTTTTAACAACAGGTTAAAAAGAACTGCAAATTAAGAATGAACTGTACTGCGAAATATGGACGTTTCATTCCACGTGCTGTATCTCCATAGTTGTATGGGTCTTCATAGTGCCTCCCACCATAAGGTCTGCTAAAATTTTCTTCATGCAAATAAGGTTGACCTCTCATTGGCATAGGATGATCACGGTCCATAAAAGCACCGTGCCTCGGGGGTCTGCCCACATCATATCTTGGTGGTACAGTCCCTTGACCAGATGGCTGGTGGGGACCCCTGAAATTATCCCACCTCTCTCCTGCAGGACCAATTCGTTATCATGCAGTTCAATTGAAAAAAATTACGTAGAGGAAGTAACAGAAAGAATATTTATAATTGTTACCAAAATTCGGTCTCCCTCTAAAAGAAGGATGAGGACCAGCAGGCGGGTATTGGTAATCCTCTGCAAAACCCATTCTACTGGTTTGAACATGTCCATGTTGATGGAAACCCCTGCCTCGTTGAAAGCTCATACGGTTGGAAGGAAGTGCAGCTCTTCCAAAACCCCTCCCTGTGAGCCACATAAACAACATTAAATAATATATGATGATGTGAATATTATGTTCATAAAGATTATTTACCAGCTCTTGGAAAGGTAGCACCACTGCCGTGACCAATTTTAAATCCTCCTGCTATTCCACCTTTCACAGCCTGAGTTTTAGGCAAAGGATTTGAAAGCCTTGCTCTCACTCTTGTCTATTCACATTTAATTTGTTAGCTCAAACTGATAAAAACATGGTTATGAAAGATATCTATAATTTTATTTATTCAATTTATCCTTCCCTCCCCCCAAGACCTTAAGTTCCACAATCAAAAGCCAATTACAGAAAAATAAAAATTGAACTAAAATGTGAAGTTTGATACTACTCAGGAACTTTCAAATAATATAGCTCAGGTGGAATTTAAACTAGATCGAATTACAGAACTATATTTTGGTTTGATTATATACTTGTCTAAAATTATCTCAATTTTTTTCGTCTAAAGTCTGAACTCTTCAACTCTTATCAGTCAATGACAATTAATTTTCAATTCACTCAAGACTTGTAATATCCGGAAAATTATTATGAACAACAATTCTTTTTCATCATATAAAGAACCAAGTTTTATCACCACTTTGTAACTTGAGGAATTAAAACCAGTAAACAGAAAACCCAAAAATAAAAAATAAAAAATTTCAAGCATGCCACAAATAAATGATGGATTTTTTATTTTCATTGTCATAATATATTATCCTTACCTTCTCATCACCCAATTCTGTTTTATTTATTCCATCGATGCAAGCAAGAGCAGCTTCATGAGTAGTGAAATCAATGAATCCGAAATCCTTCCTTTTGGCAGTTGACATGTTACGTGCTAGCATCACTCGCTCAATACTACCATAGCTTTTTAAGTGCTCCCTAACAGTGTCTTCATCCCAATGAGGCGGGAGCCCATCTACGAACACAGACTTAACCTGAGCCAAAACCTCTGGGTCTGGCTCACGCAATGGTTCTGCAAAAGCTACTTTTGCGGTTCTATCAGGATGGCCAAAAATAGCATCAGGCTTTTGAAGCCTCTTATAGGCAAGCATTGCATCCGGGTGACCAGAAAACTCAAGAAATGCAAAACCGCGACTCAATCCTTCACGTTGTGGGTCAGCAACAAGTGTGATCCTTTCAACACCTTCGATGCCATAATCCTTTAATTTTTGTCGTATCTGTCACCAAATTAACAATTAGAAAGTGTTCTACATATAAATCAAAAAAGAAATATAAGATGCCTTACAGCTTCCTTTGTCCATGTATTGCAGATATTTCCCAAGAACAAAGTATCATTGTCTTCACTTGGTGCAGTTCCGCATCGCTTTCCATGTATCTGCCAACATATTCATATTAGTATTTTACCAGTAAGATCTACCATCTACTCCAATCGAAGAAGTAGTAATACACTGAGAGTGAAACATACAACAGGATTTTTCATTTCAGCCAAAGCACGGGCTACTTGCTCCTTTGTAGCAAATCTCACAAATGCATATCCCTTGTTTTTATTAGTTGAAAGTTCCTTGTGCATTCGGACTTCAACAACCTCCCCGACATATTGAAAGACTCTCTTTACATCTTCTTCTGTAGCATCTCGATCCAATCCACCAACAAATATCTCAAATTCTTTCCTTCTCCTTCGCTCTTCTGCAGCTTCTGTAAATTCTGCATGTTCCACTTCAACCCCTACTTCACCATGTTCTGTGTCTGCCCCTTTGTTCTCTGCAAGCTCCTCGTATTCATCATCATCATCATCTTCTTCGTGACCATCATTGCCAATATCCTTGCCCCTGTCCTCATCACTTAGACATAAACGCTCTCCAGGATCTTCTTCTCCCTTAAGTTCTTCATTACCTTTTTCCATGTCAACTGACTCGTTCTCCAACTCCACTTTATTCTCATCAATTTCTGTTGGCACCTGTTCAATCTCAACATTTTCCTCCTTTTCCATAGTGATTTCCTGATTCTCAACGACTTTCTCAACATTAGGTTCCTCCATTACAACTTCTGTCCCAGCTTCCTCGATCTCAAACAGTTCTTCATCATCTCTTTCCTTATTTTCCTTCTCGTTCCCTTCCTCCTTTTCGAAACTCGGTTCCTCAATTTCCAAAGGTTTCTCTTCTGTTTCCTTGTTTTCTTTCTGATCCACTTCTGCTACCTGATGCTCAAAGGAATTTGCAACATCAGAATTTTCCTGCCTTAAACTAGCTTCAAAATTTTCGACAGAGGGTTGAAGATCAGCGATATCGTTCACATCCTTCATAGAAGCTTCACCTTCTGCAACATCCTTATCATCTTTTAGTGACATGCCAACATCCTCTTGTTCCACATCCTTTACCTCCTCTAAGACTTCCTTCTCTACAGATATCTTATTGTCATCTTTTTCTACAGCAACTGATGCAGGCGGTGTCTTAAGTTCGCTCGATTTAGATTTTTTCCTGATAACAGTCTTTTTAACCACTCTCTTAACAGTCCTTTTAGTTCCAGATTTTGGTCCAGGAGTTGCCGTGACTATGTCCTCTACCTTGATCCCAGATTTCGATCCAGGAGTTGCCTTGACTATGTCCTCCTCCACCTTGATTGCTTCAACTGCATGTATACCATTACAAGAACTTGACAAAATACATCAAACTATTCCGCAAACAACAATACATCAGAACGAATAAATACGGCCCTTAATAGTTACATGACATCACAGATTGACAACAACAAAGCAACAATCAGCTCACTGGTTAAAGAGATTCTTTTATTTGCCTTTAGTTTATGGTAAAGCCAAACGAGTGGAGATACTTCGTAGTATTTGATATAAGGACTATCATAAAGATCGCCATATATCTTTTATTCTATTCAGAATTTGGGATTTAAAAACAGATGTTATATGCCAAACAATAAGTTAGTTACACACTTGTAATCAGTTAGTTGTTGGAGGGAAGTAGTTAGTGAGTGTGTAGCTATTAATACGATTGTGCAGACAGAAGAGTTGTATTGTATTGTACTCAGTTCTCTTTCTCAAATGTATCCCACTTACAACTGAATAAACCCTAACCTTCTACTTCCAATTTCTTTCTCTCATTTAGAAATTCAGAGTATTTGGTCTACTAATTCTCGATTCCTTCTAATCCTGAATTAGTCTATTACAATTGGTATCAGAAGTCACTTTCCTGGTATTCAATTCTTTATGGTTAACACTCGATCTCACTCCATGGATGAGGCGACGAAGAAATTTATCACAGAAGCTATCGCTGCTGCAGTTCAAAATGCTATGATCGATGTGAATAAATCGATCGATGCTTCAGTTCAATCTTCTCTTGGTGATGTACATAAATCAATTGCAGGTTTGGATCAATCATTGAAAGGCGTATATGTGCAACAAAACTTTATTGCAGATGAATTGCAGAAGAATTCAAGTGAAACAAATAGTACGGGTCTGAAATCAATGGGAACGAAGATCAGTCGGTTTTCGAAAGTCGAATTTCTTAAAATTCAATGGTGAGGATGTCAAGGGATGGATGTACAGATGTCAACAATTTTTCTCCATTGAAGAAATTGATGACTCTCAAAAGGTTAAACTAGTTTCAGTTCATTTATATGACAAAGCTTTAGCATGGCATCAACAGTACACAAGAACTCATGGTGAGAATGTGGATTGGAATCAATATTTGCTTGCTATTCAACAACGTTTTGGAGAGTGTTATGAAGATCCAATGGCAGAGCTTAAGAATCTCAAACAAGAAGGTACGGTGCAGGATTACCAAGATGCTTTTGATCTTATATTGAGTAGAATCAATCTTACTGACATGCAAGCAGTTAGTTTGTTCATTGCGGGGTTACAACCAGATATTGAGCCAGTAGTGAGAATGTTTAAACCAAAAACGCTGATGGATGCTTATTGTCTTGCTAAATTGCAAGAATCTACTAATGCTGCAGGAAGAAAAATTAACAAATCTGTGAGCTATAATTCAAAGAACTCAATTCAAGATTCGACGAATTATTCTTATGGTAGAACTCTTCCATTGCTTCCAACCCCAAATGTAAATCAAGCATCTACTTCTAAATCGAAACCGATCGTTCCTACAGTTCCAACACGAAGGCAAATCAGTCAAAAGGAGTATGAAGATAAACGTGCTAAGAATCAATGTTTCTATTGTGATCAAAGGTATGTCCCTGGACACAAATGCACTGGTCGTTTGTTTGCTATTGAAATCTTAGCCGATGAATGTTGGGAAGAAAATTTTGATGAAGTTACAGAGTTTATTGATGATAATGTTTCTGAGCAATGTAAGGAAGACAACACACCTCTTATTTCCTTAAATGCATTATCAGGAACAAATCATTTTCAAACGATGAAAGTCAAAGGACAACTTAATAATCATATGATCCACATCTTAATAGATAGTGGAAGTACCCACAACTTCTTGGACCTTGCGGTTGCAAAGAAGTTGGGTTGTCCTCTTAAAAGTATTTGCCCAATTGCTGTCACAGTGGCTGGTGGAAGTTCTCTTAACAGTTCTTATGAATGTAAAAATTTGCAATGGAAATTGCAAGGAGAATTATTCACTACGGATGTAATGGTCATACCATTGGGAGGATGCGAAATGGTTCTTGGGGTACAATGGTTAGCTACATTGGGCAAGATTTTGTGGGATTTTAATCAATTGAGGATGGAGTTTACTTATAAAGGAAAAAAAGTAGCCTTGAGGGGTTCCACTCATTCTGAATTAAAATGGATAAAAGGGAAGCAAATTTATCATTCTAAAACACCACAACTCGCTGCCATGTCCTTGTGTGTTTATCCTGTCACTTTAATGTCAATTACCAATGAATATCAGAAGGGGGGTAGCTGCCAACAGCAAATTCAACAGCTATTAAAAGAATTTGATGATGTTTTCGCAACACCTACACAATTACCTCCGAAAAGACTTCATGATCATAAGATTCCACTTAAAGATGAATCTATTCCAGTCAACATTCGTCCTTACAGACACCCCCACACGCAGAAAGATGCAATTGAAATAATGGTTAAGGAATTGATGGAAGCTGGGGTAATACGACATAGCAACAGCCCGTTCTCTTCTCCGGTTGTTATGGTTAAAAAAAAGGATGGTACATGGCGTATGTGTGTGGATTACAGGGAATTAAATAAAAATACCATTAAGGATAAGTTTCCTATTCCTTTAATCGAAGAGCTTATTGATGAATTGAGTGGCTCGGTGATTTTTTCGAAATTGGATTTGCGATCTGGTTATCATCAAATCAGAATGGATGATAATGATGTGCCTAAGACAGCATTCCGTACACACCAAGGACATTACGAATTTCTTGTAATGCCTTTTGGGTTAACTAATGCTCCATCAACATTCCAAGCTCTTATGAATGAGGTTTTTGGTCCTTACTTAAGGAAATTCACATTGGTCTTCTTTGATGACATTCTTGTATACAGCCCTACAGTGGATGATCATGTTTCTCATCTAAAAATTGTTCTACAAACATTAAGGAGGCATACGTTATTTGCTAAAATGAGCAAATGTGTATTTGGAGCCGAACAAGTGGAGTATTTGGGTCATGTCATTTCAAAAGAAGGTGTTTCTACTGATCCAATGAAGATTCAGTGTATGAAAGAATGGCCTTGTCCCAAAACAATTAAACAGTTACGGGGATTTTTAGGACTAACGGGATATTATCGGCGTTTCATTAGAAATTATGCTCTTATAAGCAAGCCATTAACTGAATTGTTGAAGAAAGATGCTTTCAGTTGGAATGATACAGCTCAAGAGGCTTTTGAATCATTGAAGGCTGCTATGATCTCCGCTCCTATATTAAAACTTCCTGATTTTTCAAAAGAGTTTGTGGTTGAAACAGACGCATCGGATATCGGTGTGGGGGCTGTTTTGTTACAAGAAGACCATCCGATTGCTTATTTGAGTAAATCATTGTCGCAAAAACACAAGCATTTGTCAGCTTATGAGAAGGAATTATGGGCAATTATTCATGCTTTGGAGAAATGGAGAGGCTATCTTTTAGATAGGCATTTCAAAATCCGTACAGATCATTTTAGCCTGAAGTATTTTATGGATCAACGGCTTAATACTCCTTTTCAACTCAAGTGGCTTCCAAAGTTGTTGGGTTTTGATTACGAAATAAGTTACAAAAAAGGGAAAGAAAATGTGATAGCAGATGCTTTATCTCGTATGGTACCTGATGTTTCTTTGAGCAATCTGACATTAACTACGCTTTCAAATTCCTTATTGAGCGATGTGAAGGATAGCTATGTGAACGATTCTTATGTTCAAAACATGATTCAGAAATTGCAGCACTCAAAATTTTCTAATCAGAAATATGAGTGGACGAATGGTGTTGTTCGCAGGAAAGGCAAATTGTATGTTGGCAGTAATATTGAGTTAAGGAAGAAGTTATTTTTAATGTGTCATGCTGAAGCAATTGGAGGACACTCTGGAATGAATGCTACCTTGAAAAGATTGGCTTCAATACTGTATTGGAAGGGCCTTAAAAGAGATGTACACAATTGGGTTCGGGAGTGTGTCATTTGTCAAAAGAATAAGCCAGATTTGGCTGCTTACCCTGGACTTTTACAACCATTACCAGTTCCACAGCATGTGTGGACTGATATTTCTATGGATTTTGTTGAAGGTCTACCAAAATCACAAGGGAAAACAGTGATTATGGTAGTAGTTGATCGGTTGAGCAAATACTCTCATTTTATGGCTTTAGCTCACCCATTTACTGCAGGTCAAGTTGCTCAGATTTTTTTGGATCAGATTTATAAACTTCATGGTCTTCCTAAGACTATTGTAAGTGATCGTGATAAGATTTTCTTGAGTAATTTTTGGAAAGACTTGTTCTCTAAGTTGGGAGTTCGTTTGCATCTCTCAACCTCCTATCATCCACAAACAGATGGACAAACAGAGATCGTCAATAAAAGTTTGGAATGTTACCTGCGTTGTATGACAGGTGAACAGCCCAAACAATGGGTTCAATGGCTGCCATTAGCAGAATTCTGGTATAACACTACGTTTCACACGTCAATTCAAACCACCCCTTTTGAAGTTCTTTATGGTCAACCACCTCCAACTCACTTGTCGTATGTTAGTGGTGATTCCATGGTAGGAATGGTTGATCGTACATTGGCAGCTAGGGAAAATACGATTGCTTTGCTTAAATTTCATCTTAAACGGACCCAAGATCGTATGAAATCTATGGCTGATAAAAATAGAAGTGATCGCGTATTCGATGTGGGCATGTGGGTGTTTGTGAAATTACAACCCCATCGACAGATTACTTTGCGATTACACAAGCAACACAAATTGTCTTCTCGTTACTACGGGCCTTTCCAAATCATTGATAGGGTGGGTGAAGTTGCTTATAAACTGGAATTACCATCAGATTCCAAAGTTCATCCGGTTTTCCATGTTTCTCAGTTAAAGAAATGTCACGCTCCTTCTCCAAGTCCAGGAGAATTACCTTTTTGTAACGAGGAAGGGTTGTTACTGAAGATACCAATTAAAGTGTGTGATCGTAAAATAGGCAAAATGAATAATGCAGCTGCTGTTTACTGGTTGATACAGTGGTCAGATGGCTCATTGGAGGATGCTACTTGGGAGTTAGCAAATGAGATTCAACGCAAGTTTCCAAATTTTGTAGATTCTTGAGGACAAGAATCATCATGAGGGGGAGGGATTGTTATATGCCAAACAATAAGTTAGTTACACACTTGTAATCAGTTAGTTGTTGGAGGGAAGTAGTTAGTGAGTGTGTAGCTATTAATACGATTGTGCAGACAGAAGAGTTGTATTGTATTGTACTCAGTTCTCTTTCTCAAATGTATCCCACTTACAACTGAATAAA
>JAUEJL010062326.1:0-18176 GCA_032274825.1 Drosophyllum lusitanicum | reverse complement strand
GCCGAGTACTCGCTACTCCCCGGTCGGCCGCTCGAGTAGCGCCTAGCGATTTTTGCAACATTGGTAATTTGTGGACAAGAGCATAAATTTATCTTCTTGAACTTCGTGATGAGGAATTGGGGTAATGTTTCATTTTTTGTGTAGTTGGTGTTTATTGTTAAATACTAATATCCTAAGCTTTACGACTTGCGCGTTTATTTAAATTATGTTGGAAAAAGTTGAAAAGGCACTAACTAGATAAGTTGAGGTGGCAACACTTGTATGTCTATCTTGATGATGGTCCTATGATCTAATATACTGAAAGAGAAATTTGTGCCACGAGTTGGTCATTTGACTCATTTGGGGGGTAAAAGTTGGCCAAGATTGACATGTGGAAGTATTTAGATGATATTTAGGTAGGTTGAATATACCAAAGGAGTTGGTAGTAGATATGAGTATGTGCAAAAATGCTATGCTGGTCAAATACTCCTACACTATATTTAGGTGGAATAAACTGAAAAAAGAATAGAGGATGGTTGTCGTATGAGGCATTAACATTCCATTTGTGCAACCAATTCGTTTTTATCATTGTTTAAACTAAATGTACCAATTCTTTAACATCCATTGTTGATCTTGGCTTAAAAAAGTGTGCTTAACGCATCCTGATGCGTGATGCGGTCCAATGCGATCCATGCAACACATCAAAGGGGCTGATATGGTAGGCATGCGTGATGCAGTCTGATGCGTTCACCTCAAGGAAGCCTCACACAAGTCACACAACACCTCACCATGTAGGTCTGGATTTTGGGCTCTTTTTTATTTAAGACTTTAGGGCCTTTTAATTGGGCCTTTTTAAAAGTTCTGCTGGGTTTAATTTTGCCTGGCTGGGCGACCAACACCTCTTAAATTGACCTAAAATGTTGACCTAATACTTACCCAACTAAGATCCATCTCTAGGTAACTCTCAACTCTTAAGTCTTGACTATATTAAAGTTTTTTAGCTGTATTTTGATGTTCTAAGTCTATTAGTTGACTTTTATTTTGTTTGTATTTTGTTATATGGAGAAACATATTTGCTGTAAGTCTATTAGTTGACTTTCATTTTGTTTGTAATTGTTATATGTAGAAACTTATTCCTGTTAGCCTGTTATAAACTTATATGCTGCTATACAAGAAGCAGAAATTGAATTCTAAGAAGCACTGCTATCTGACCTCTTTAATATTATTTGCTGTTAATCTGTTATCTGATTTGTTTAATCTTTTTTAGCCTAGTTAGTGCTTACTGCTTAGTTTTTATGAAATTACAATTGTTGTTTTTTATTCATATTCACAAATTGTTATGATTCTAATGAACTACATTTGGTTTTAGGTGAAGTATTTTGATAAAGTATTTCAAGGGTAAAAAATGTTATGTAAAATTAATTTATATGTATTTTGTGAATACCTGGATGCAGCGTGTGCGTGATGCGAGTGCATCACGCATCTGCTTCCAGGAACCTTAACACCTTGGACCGCATGCCGCCTTTTAAAACCAAGGTGTTGATAGGTTCAGTCATCTTCTCTCTTACATAGTTCACTATATTCCTCTCCAAATAACTTTTTAGTGTCAAATTCATTCTTAGATTTAATTAATGGCAAGTACTTCATAAATCGGTGTTTGGAAAAAAAATATCAAAAAAATAATTATTCTCTTACTAGAACCCTAAAAAATGCATGTAAATTTTGAATTTAGACACTAGATTTATAATCTATAAAACCAAAGTGAGTTGTCGACAGATGAAGTATTTAGAGGAAAATGTTGAGTGGAGGATACAGGGATAATTTCAACTCAAGTTTTCAAACGACATATGCTGAAGTTATTTCGAAAGTTTGTCAAAACCACTGATTGCCATAACAAATTGCATAATCCGGTACATGAAGATTTAATGAGGCCATGGGGTTTGGGTTGACGGAACATAGAAAAGATTTGTTGTTCAACATTTATTTTCACCCAAGATATATATAAAAATAACCATGAACATTGACCAAACCAGACCAGACCACCGGAAAGTTGAAAGTTGTCAAGATCCAAAGTGAGGCCAGGGCAAATGTGATTGTTTAAACCCATAAAAATAAGCAAAATAATGAGTATACTTGTAATTGTAGTTTCATTCCGGAGGAAATAAAGAAAAGGACCCTCTAGGAATAAGAAAAATGAGGGATTTGATAGGTTCCTTTCTTCCAAATGCTTTACCAAGCAATGCTTTCATTTCCTTTAAAATGGCTCACCCCATTTAAAGAAATTATTTCATCATACGAAATGCGTCTGGGTTCTTTGATGGTTGTTATCCTTTTTGTTCTGATGTTACTCTTTTTGAGTTTGTTACATGAAGATATGATTTAGTTATTATTATTATTTATGATTTGCAGGGATTCTTTAATCTAGTTAGATAGCTAGCAGGATGGGTGATGATGTTTTTGATGGACAAGCGTTGTCAGACAAACTGTTTAAACTCAACAGTTCTCAACAAAGTATAGAGTGTATCCTTTTGTCAGGAAATTTTTTCCTTGATGCTTTTTGTAATTTGTAAGTTGAAGATAAGCATTGGATGGTTGGTAAATTTATTTCATTTGATTTGTTACACCATGACAAGTATGCTAGAGAAGCTAAAGTTCTGCTATCAAAACTGATTTCGTCGAAAGCTCACACCTATGAAGAGTTGAGGGTATAGTTGTAGTTGCATGTCCAGATTAAGCCAATCATAAATGGAGTAAATGATTTTATAATCGCAAATCAGAATAGCGGCATCTGGGTTAATAAATTTGAAACAAACCTTGTTTTCCCTAATTTATGTCGAGTTTTCCTTCTTACTATACATTTAATAAATTTACACTAAAGATTTAATGGGAGAATTTCATGTATATCCTTGTAAAACTTCTTAATTACATCTATATCCTTGTAAAACCTAAAATTACATCAATATCCTTCTAAAACCTCTTAACTCTCTTGTATATCCAACGCCTTAATTTAATCATAAATAAAATTTTAAAATATCTAAACATTAGAAAATGTTATCTCCACTTTAATTTACATATAGATGTACTAAAATGGCCTTATTTTTTACAAATGCGTAAACTACACTTAAGTTTCACCACCTACTACCACTTGTGACCGGACAGCGACTCTTGCTGGCAATTGATTAATTCATGCTGTTCACAAAAATGTTAAAAGGGTACTGCTACTTCATTAGTGGAACAACTTCTAAATCTTATTGGTAATGAACAGATTTATTCCATGATGGATTTTAGAGATTAAGGTTTCGTTTTTAGATTCAAAGATTTGGGATTTTGCTTTGTGTTTCTCAATTTCTTGATATCTTGAAACTTGACGTTGTGTAATACTATTGATGAAACTTGAGCTCCACTTCCATTGCTGATGGGGGGAAACTCCATTAATGAACACAGAAAGCTAGTGATGAAGTGGAGAGGAGAAAGCGAGGCTTGAAAGAAAATTATATTAGCTGTGATTCGTTCTCCATCCTAGCAAAAAGCTTACAGCCCAATGATGGCTGATTTTTTCTTTTTTTTATCCAGCTCAAGTTTAGGAACTCTAGACCGAGGAGGTGGAGAGAGTTCAAAAGAAATTGAATCGTGTTTGAAGAAGAGGAAAAGAAAGAACTATGAGTTTCATATGTGTGACAGGGAGAGTGTTGGTGTTTAATGGTTTCAGCAATTTGCAACTGATATTTATCTGATGTTTCCTACAAATATATTGTTGAGATATGGAAGACATCGACTTTCATGAATGGCAGTTGGTGGAGAGAGAAACTGAAGTGTGGTTTACATCTTTGTTAAAATGAGGATGTTTTAGTCAATTTACATGTAAATTAATATAGAGATATTGTTTTTTAGTTTTTAAATGATTTAATTATGTTTACATTAAATATTTGGATATATAAGAGAGTTAAGAGGTTTTAGGAGGATATTGATGTAGTCTTAAGTTTTACAAGGATATACATGTAATTAAACAGTTTTACAAGGATGCATGAAATTCTCCCTTTAATATATGTACTTAGTGTTTTGGCTTGCTTTTTTCTATGTCTTTAAGCCTTGAACTTTTTGGTCCTGAAGTTGATTTTTATTCTTCAACAATGACTCAGTTCATCACTTAGGCTCTTAAAGCCTTACATTTCCAATGCCATTATCTTTACTGCTATTCCAAGTTCCTCTCTCTACTTGGATAAAACCTTGCCTTCCTTTTTCTTGATCTACATTCATTCTATCTTTGACAAACCACTAGATGTAAGAAATTTATATGATGTATAATCCCAGTTTGAGGCGCATTACATATGGTTGTGTGCATCCGTCTTCCTCTTGCTTTATGATATGATTGCTTTTTATCCTTTATCACAATGGCTTTCCTTAATCGTATATTAGCATTATCCCGTTCATGTATTTCGCAGAGGAAGAAAGCCAAACAGATTGTTGAAATATGGCATAAATCCTTTAAATCTGCTCAGCGGGAGCAGCTTGTTTCTTTTCTGTATTTGGCCAATGACATTTTGCAAAATAGTAGGCGGAAGGGCAGTGAGTTTGTAAATGAATTTTGGAAGGTCATGCCTTCAGCCCTCAAGCATGTTAATGAACATGGTGATGAGAATGGAAAGAAAGCAGCATCAAGACTGGTAATGCTCTTGTTAGTCTATCTCAACTTCGTTTTTTTTCTTGCTTGTAGGTTCAAATGTTCAATTGCATCAATGACTTATAGAAAAAATGCGATATACTGTAGATATAATTTTTTACATGTAGAGTTGGGATCTGAATATGTGCAGGCATATGCTATATATGCATTATATATATATATATATATATATATATTTTAATTATTAAATTGTTAGTAAAGTTCTGAGCACATTTTCTTGACTGTGTGTTACTCTTTTGATCACCCAATGCTTTTAGAGTTTTACTGTTTTAGTTATACAAGTTTTGTCTACATGAAAAACATACAATTACCTTTAAGATTTGTAGGTATAAACTGCTAAATGTGGATAACCTTCTCTATTGGCATATTGCCACTGCATCTAGTGTAAAACATTTCTGTGACTGTTGACTCCTAGGAGTATATAAGGACACTAAGCAAGTTGGGTTCACTTATTCCATATCCACATTTTGTTTATAAATTGGACATCTGAATATGTATTCGCTTTCTGATGAATATACATGTCATTCTTATTGTATCTTTTGGTTAGTGGGTGTGCAAGTATCTTGCTCATCCCAATGTGTGGTTAGTGGCTGCAAGTAGATAGTTGGGATACTGAAGACCTCTACCTTCTTTTGCCAACATGGCTTTTTAATGCCTTCTTTTAATTAATTACGCACCGTTTCAAGATTTTGTATCGATAGCACATTCATAATCTTGATATTTTCCAGAATCACTATGTAGGATTGCAACATCGAAGTTCTTCATTTGAATAGTTTTTTAAAACTGGAACGAAGTGTTTTAGTGCCTAAAGTGTCGAGATCTTGTTTCGGCTTAATTCTTTGTTTGAGAAATTATATGCCTTGATATTTGAGGAGAAACAGTTGTAACCATAGTAGTTGGCTTTCACTTCCAAACTAAGTAACCATTGTACCTGAAAAAACTTCGAAAATTTATACTTGGAAAGCTAGAACATTGAACATTGAGTTCCAAACTTTACAATTACTACGTCTTACCCCTTTCAAAACTAAATTCAAGCACAATGGTTTCGAGTGTTCAAGTTTTTATGTATGCTGCAACTTCAATAGTTATGTTTGAAAGCGATTTTTTTTTCTTGGCTTGATTCTTTTGGTTTGCTATATACTTCATATGTCCTTAATAAATTTCAATAATTATGTATTCCGTCGCCATCCTAATCTTACAATAATTTTTGACTAGTGTTATACAATTTAAATAGTTGTTGGTTCCATTACTTTGAAGGTTGGCATATGGGATGAAAGGAGGGTTTTTGGATCCCGGGTTCAGAACTTAAAAGATGAAATGCTTGGTAAAAGTCCTCTCCCTCATTTGTCTAGCAATGGAAAGACCTCTAACTCTAACCCTATCAAGATAGTGAAGAGGGATGCTAATTCGTTGAGGCTTGTGAGTACCATATTTTTCTTAACTTCTGATCTGTTGTGATGTCTTGTTGGCTTCATTTGATACCAGTATTGGTAATTTCAACTTTGTTTGCTTTCTTGGCATTCAGAAATTAGCTGTTGGGGGTACCCCAGAAAAGATAATGACTGCTTTCCATTTGGTACATGATGAGAATGTTACTGAAGATACTGCCTTAAACAACTGTGAAGGTGCGGTTCGTCGATTTGGAGATTTGGAGAGAGACATTGAAACTCTAGGTAAAGGGTGTACATTTTGTTACCTTTGTCCTGTGTTTTTATGTGGGAACTAGATTTATAGAAGCAATGGTATTTTCACTTTTAGCGTCAATCCTAAGTAACTGAATACTAGTATTATCATTGGTAATTGGTTCTATTATCTACCCTGAAAAATTGAACTACTAAATAAGCAAAGTATGACTTTATATAGCACAAGTTGTCCTCTATCACTATATTTTTCCATCTATGAGTTTTTAAATTATAAATATTTTTCTTGCTTTATGTGACACAGGGTGCATCTTCTTACTTACTATTTTCCATTTGTAAATACATGGTTTGATCTACAGACAGCATTGATGTACTGTACTTAGTAAATAGCGATGTTCATAAAGTACATGTTTTGTATGCTTCAGGAGTTGTACAAGGATCTTCATTGCTAGATGAAATCCAGGAACAAGAAAATGTACTTCAAGAATGTGTCAACCAACTTGAAACTGCAGAAAGGACTAGAACATCATTGATTTCCCAGCTTAAAGTAGCACTCCAGGATCAAGTATGTTTGCATCCTTCCTCCAAAAATAGAATGTGGTTTTAATTTTTCTGTTATGAGTGGTTTACTTTTGTAAAGTAAATTTAAGACTTGTTTGATATAAAAAGATTGGTACATTTACGTAATTGGGTGATACAATAAAAGAACATAATAAAATTAAAAACCTTCCTTATGTTGAAACATAAGGTGTTAGAACTAACAACCTTTAACGTCTACATCTTTATATTTGGGTTAAAGGAGTATTACTGTTGCCTAGAGTGATTTTATACTGTATTTGTTTAGCTTTATTTATTTGTCATAATTCATATTTCAGGAATCAAAGCTGGATGTTATTCACAACCAGTTGCAAGTACTGTCTCTCTCTCTCTCTCTCTCTCTCCTCTCTAGTTTAGAAATGGCTAAAGTTTGTGAACATGAACTAATCTCTTATGGAAATATTGGAAATTTCATCATGTTATTTCGTCCGTTAATTTGCGACTTCGATCTTTTCCCGCATGCGCAGACTGTCTGCCTTTTCATGCATGTCCAGGAGATACTAGATTGTCTTAGTATCTTGTTCTAATGGTTAATTATGATAGCAACACTTATTTGTAGCAAAGGTTCACTGAAACTCACAAATTAAAAGGCCTATATTAACTAAACTTTTTAATTCTCTTATACTAATGTAGATATATTTCTACCTAGTATTTTGTGGTAGCTAGCAATTCAACCACGCTACATTGTGTTTTGTTTCTAACAAATGTGCACAACAATATATATTTTTTTAATTTTGACATGGTTAAGTGTTTATAAGTGGGCCAAATTTGTCACTAACGTTACTGATGTGATTAGAAAAGAAATAATATTAACTTCCTTTTAACTGGTGAATCAAAACCTTCTCTATCTAGTTACTTAGTAATTAGTATTACAAAGTCTGAAGCTGTTAGCTCTAGCGCCTTAGCTATCTTCAAACTCTATTGGGATGCGACAATAACCATGCTACTTTAAATGGTACTGGTTTTTGCACGGGCAAGGAGATAATTCTCATATGGGAAGGATCAATTAGAGAAGCACGAAAGCATAGGGGCACGTGCTTGGAGTTTGCTGTTTTATGTATTCCTTCTAATTGCAACATGCAAACATCTTCAAAAAGTTATAATGCCTTTTTTGGGGTGGGGTGTGTGTGTGTGTGTGTGTGTGTGTGTGTGTGTTTGGGGTGATGATAAATATTCAATGCTTAAGTTAGCAATAGGTGTGAAGAAGAAAATATATCATGTACATTTGTTCAGAACAGATGTAAGCTACTTAGGTTCACTCTATTTATAGACTTGGAAGAGGTGTTGGGAGTATGGAGTTCATTCTTATCTGAGTGTGCTTAGCTGCTAGTCCTTAAATGATGCTACTTGTGCAGTCTTGAGTCTCAAGGTAATTGAGGTGCTAAGTGGTCAGGATCTGCCTCTTGTCTATGAATTTGGAATCCAGGTGCATGGTATTTACATAACATGCTTGTTATTCCTCCATCATTGTTGTTAGGGATGCACATAGGCATGTGTCATGGCAAGTAGTGCATTGGCAAGAAGGGTGGCAAAAGTTTGGATTGAACCGGTTCTTTTTATTTAAATATTAGTTGTCTTTGAGCTTCAAAAACAATGTTCCTGTTAGCTTTATATTTTTCAAGTGAAAAGTAAAGTTTGTATGTGGTTTGCGGTTGTTTTTCTGAACTTATAGAACAACATTTTGTTTTAAGTTTCTAATTAGATATGTGTATTGCGTCAGGTTTTTGGTACCGTTCCTGTTAGTTGGTTCAGGCCTATGCTGTTTTTCTTGTTCCAATGTCCTTTCTTTTTTCTAATTGCGGATTGGGCCTATGAACCTCCTATCAACAAGGAGTTGTGATGCCTTGCCTAGCTAAGGCATGACGAGTAGGGGAAGGTGTGCACGCCTTGATCATTATTGTCCTTATGTAGTAACCATGTTCATATCTAGGCATATTAACTAACTTTACTTATCGTCATAATGTGATTAGGATAGTCATTAAGTTAGCATCAAAACAATGTTAGTTCTTATCTGAAGTAACACATCTAAAAAAATTCTTCATAACGGAATTTCAGATTCTATAATACCCCTTCGGGTGTGTACAAGTACCTACCTCTATCTAGAAACCTTTAATTACCCATGTAAATGGTAATATTTATTCCACTCTCAACATCTCTATCTCTTTCTCAATACGAGTAGACATTTTTCAAGAACATGTATTCTGATATGACCCTTGTTTAAAACTTCAAAATGTCAACTTCTCCTTAATTTGTTATAACATTGTTAGTTAGTTTAATGGAGCATTGAGAACATGTGAAGAGCCTATTTATAGCTATGTACCTAGGCAATACACATACTAACATTTAGCATGAAAGGGCACGTAGAGATGTAATATGTAATCAAGTATACACAACACTAATTGAACAAATGATTGGTGTATCTAGACATGTAAAGAGAACACTTAATGTACAACAACAGTTAGATAGCTAAGTGGATGGTGCTTGCTGTACAATGCATTTGCCTAGATTGTTTTTAGCAAATGCAAAAGTGCTATTTGTATTAACCTATTTTTTGTCTACAAACCAACAACTAAATTATGTAGCGTGTGTATATATATATGTGTGTTGTGTATATATATATGTGTGTATATATATGTGTGTGTGTATATATATGTGTGTCTATATATATAGAGAGAGAGAGGGGAGGGTTCAAATGAGAACTGTTTTTCGTATGAGAACTGCGAGAACCAATCATAGCCCTTGATTAAAATTAATCAATAGCTAAGATTTTTTGGCGGCTCATTAATGAAGCATTAATGAGGGGTATTTCGGGAAAATCAAGCCTCACAAATTAATGACGGCTCCCCCGGACGCAATTCACGATTGAGTAAATATATAAATGACCAAAATACCCCTATTAATGAGTCCTTAATGGCGTTACAAACAGTTCTTGTACGAAAAATAGTTCTCGATTGAACTTTTCCATATATATATATAGGGAAAACTTTGGTTCTCACAGTTCTCGTATGAAAAAAGTTCTCATTTATATATATATATATATATATATATATATTTGAAGGTAAATTTATTAATATTTTTAATTTTAATAGCAATATAAATATAAATATATATAGACGAGAACTGTTTTTCGTGCTATAACTTAGAGAACCAATCTTGGCTCTTGATTAAAACAAATCAGTGACTAAGAATTCTAATGACTCATTAATGAGAGGTATTTTGGAAAAATTAAGCTAATCTATTAATGACTCATCCATTGGACCCAATTCACGGTTAGGTAAATGTATAAAAGTGTAAATGACCAAAATACCCCTATTAATGATGTTACAAACAATTTTCGCACGAAGAACAGTTCTCGTTTGAACTTTTTCATATATATATATATATATATATATATATATATATATATAATAGTTATACCTTAAATGTATTTAAACTCTAAGCTCTATGCCCTCACTTTGATTATCATTCATAATTATATAAATATATAATTTAATATTTTAAGGAATATAAGAATATTATAATAATAATATTAATAATAATAATAACTATAAAATGATGACACTTTGTATATTGTTTCTTTTTAATCCGAAGGTCTTTTGCGAATCAGTCTCTCTACCTACCGTTAGAGGCATGACTCTCTACGTCTTAGCTCCCTCATACCCCACTCTTGCAGGGTTGGGTGTTGTTTTGTCCGGTAGGGTTACATGTAGTTGGGACTTAGGTATACATGTCTATATATTCCTTGTATCATTTTGTTTTTTCATTCGAACATATCAGTTTCTATTAATCTTCTATCAAGGCTACCATATTCTAATTAGAGTTGGGGTGTGTGAAAATTCTTGAATTCCGGCTGCCAGCTTGAGTGTCATTTAGTCTCACAGCCATCATATCTGGATTTAGAAACTTTCAGTTAGCTTACTTTACGAGTAAATTTGTCTTACAACTGCAGACAGCAGCCAATAGGCTCTCAAGTGCCATCGACAGTCGGCCACATGCCGCCGACACATGTGAGCAGGTGACACCATCGTCACTACACTTTCCAAGTTGTCTGGTCATTCTGATCGTTTTATCTAATTTTGATTTAATTCGTGTGGTTAGAGTTCTCTTCATCTAGTCGCTGACAAGAAACCTGATGTCAGTACTACGGTTCCTCTAACATGGTCACTATATATGTTGACTGGTGTATTCAGCTTACATCTTCCTTGAGACCCTCTACTCTAATTGCTATTCTTGTTGAGATAGGTACATTTATCTAATTTCAGATGAGTCATAGATAGCAGTGCTTGGGGCTATATTACAGGTAAACCCCATCTTCTATCTAGTTTCCATATTAGAGCTGATTTGTACACAACAATATTTCTCCATACACAACAAGTGCACGCGGTTAATAGCATACGGTACAAGTTGATAATGCATCAACTTGTTTTGTACGGCTAATTTTGTTGTGTACGGATCATTACCCTTTCCATATGAATGCACCTTCTTCTCATGTCACAGTTTCCCATGAATCTATCTTTGAGCTTTTGGATCTCGTCGTGTCAATCTCACTCCTATCTCATTATTTTCTTTGTTAAGACTAATTTCTCATTTAATATTCTATCCACATAGTAAAGGCAAATAAGTCTTATTAAGGTATTTTCGTTTATTACTTTTGACTAATTAGCCCGGTGTCTTATTAAAGTATTTTTGTTTATTACTTTTGACTAATTAGCCCGGTGTCATCAGACTACTAATGGTCTGTGTGAGTACTATGTTTGGACAACACGCGTCACACATATCTAGTGTATGATAGGGAGGACCCTCATGATATATGATCATCTTCTACAAACTTATGAATGAAATTGGTATTAGGAGTGCTAATTGTTGTGTGTAGTATCAATTCGCGTACACTTTAGTAAAAGAGCTAATACTGATTTCATATGGAAGTTGTAGAACATGACATACATCATGAGGATCTTCCTCATATACTTAGTCTGTCAATAACTACCAGGATGGTAGTATAACCTGTAGAGTTAGGGAGGCCATCCACAACATCCATGGGAATTACCGACAAAGTCAATGAGGTAAAGGAATAGGCTTGAGTTGTCCTGGGTAAGCTTTAATTTCATACCTACATTGTTGTCATACATGGCTACTTCAAATGAGTTCTGTGACTTGTGGTGGTGTTTCTTTCCAATGAACAGCCTCACCTCACTTGAGTGGCCCCCCATGGGGCTGCTGTGGAAAAATTCAAGATCTCCCCTCAACTCGTTATCTTACCCAACCATTTTTCTTTTCCCTCAAGAGAATGCCATCAACAGCCATGATATGGTGTTCCTTAAATGCATTAATATAAGTGGCATACCTTTCTGAGTTCTTTCCTTTCAGCTGGTAAAAACAACTGAGATGGCAAGACAAGATGATAATGAGCTTGGTTGAGGTTTTCTTGAAAGGGTGTCAACTACCGGACTTTCTATACCCTTTGGAAACTAGACTGAGTATTGCAGGCCCAATAGGCAATAACCATCTACTTAACCATCTTTGTAAAGTGGGATTCGTTGAGCCAATACTTGTTTTTGGAGTTTCAAAGATGATGGCTTCAAACAGAAAAACAAAATCTAATGCTTGTTATTTCAGTGCTAGTAATCTTTATCCTTGAAGCAATTTTGCCCTCACTATCAAATGGGAATTGCGTGCTTTGAGTTACTTGGTGAATTGTTACCGAAGATACAATGAAGCGTCATGTGTAGAAAAATAATAACACTATGTGGGGGTGGTAATAAACCTCGATAAAGCATTAAATTTCAAGGTTTTCTAGACACTACTTTGTTTGTATAGAAGCAAATGAAACAACATTCTGGTATGTTTGAGAGAAATGTTTTAGGTGTTTTGAAAATGAGAAATGCAGGGAATAAGCCTCTATATATAGCAGCCTTGCACCCTTTCAAAGAGTCAGAAGCTGGTCTATTGTAGCTTGTATGGCAAATGCTCATGTGATCCCTAAATTATCGAATAATTAAAAACAAAATCTGTTTACCTAATGCTACTTCAAGTCACAATGTCACATAATCAGTTCCAAGATGCATATCCATATACAGTGCTTGCATACTAGATTTTACAGTTGATTATCTAAAGCCACACAAATAACCAAAAGGCCAATCAAACTGATGTTAAATACAAGCTCTCCAACTTTAAGCTCCACCCTTTTACAAAACCTTAATTGTAATTTAGTTACGTATTTTCCAATCTGTTTCTTTTTGTAAAGATGTCGCATATTTAATTGTGTCTCTTCTACTAACTATGAAAGCATAACTTAGAGAAAGCCTAACCAAATTAAGCATGACAATCTACGCCTATGTAGTCGTTGCAGACACATGCATTGGTTTTCTAATTCTGTCTCCCTCAGAAAGAGAAAACACGAACACACACACACACATAAAAACATGAAAACATTAGATTCAGCCGGTATAAAACATCCTTGTAAATAAGATGACACTCAAATAAGATAAGACAGCATGATAACTTGGAATCTTGGAGTAAAAAATTATATTTGTCTTTGGGCATCCCATTTTGGCTTATGATATTGACAATAATAATATCTGTATTTGGAAGGTGGAAACATTGTGATGGGTTACAGGCAAGATTTGTGTTTCACTAAATGCGTAAGGTCAAATGATAAATGCAGGTTGCTCGACGCCAAATTGATCATGCTGTAAATTTGAGGAAGAAATTGGTATCACCTTCTGTTCCTGGTGGTGAAGTGACAAATGTGGTTGATAACTTGCCTCCATCAATGTCTTTTGGAAGCACTACACATGTTACTGAAGAAGAAAACAAGAAAGCAGCAGCAGCTGCAGTTGCTGCAAAGCTTGCTGCTTCAGCATCCTCTGCGCAAATGCTTCAATCTGTTCTTTCTTCTCTAGTCGCAGAGGAAGCCGCCTCAATCAGCAACAGTTTTAATTCAGCTGGATTCACCACCGCCGGTATATCCTTTCCACCAGAAAAAAGACCCAAACTAGAAAAACCAATGTCTGTACCAGATTTGACCAATTCTGATGCTGTTAGTTCAGGCTATTTTACTTCCACCCAAACACAATTTCTACCTCCACCGCCACTACCTCCACCACCAGCCATAGGTGGCACAAATGCAAATCAATTTGTTCAGTCTTCTGGTTTAGTTATGGGCGGGATGCCCTATGTATATGCTGCTGGTAGCCTACCGCCACCGCCACCACCAGGAGCACCACATATGGCAATGGGGTTGATGAGGCCTGCCCTTCATCCCCCTCAGCAGCAGCAGCAGCAGCAGCAGCAGCAACAGTCTCAGCCACCACAAAGTACAGGTGGCGGATACTATAGGCCTCCAGGAATTGGATTTTACGGGCAAAGTCATCAGCAGACACCGCCACCTGTGCCCCGCCAGTGATTTGTTGTTCTGTATATTAATAGGAATCTAGACATAATGAGCTGTTAATACTGGCAGTTCATTTCACCCTGACTTGCCTGTGCTTCTATGTTGCAATATACTGTTAAAATTCCAGTGAGGTATAACTGCATGTATATTAAGCAAGTCAACTTTGGCTTATAAAAATGCATGTCTTACCTTCTCATAAATTTGATATTACTTTCATCTCATAGAACTTGTAGCCCTTCTTATTACTTATTTCATTTTGTTGCGTTAATTATTTTAAATAAAAATCAATAATTCAACACTATTTAGTGCCAATTCGTTTTTTGTTTGACATTTTGATCACTTTTTTATATCCTTCTAAATATTTCTATCCATCCTCTTACCGTCTAGATCAACACAATTGTTAAAATCAAGGTATGAAATGAGGAAAGGGAAGTAGGGAACTATTATACATGTAAATCATTGAACATGTATGAGGATGAGTTAGAAGGATGAAGTACGAGAAAGAAATTTTCTTTTCAATAGGTTTGTTGGATGGGATATGACTGGTGCACAACATAAATTTGTTATACACAACAAAAAGTGTGATTGAACACTAACCTCGACATTTCATGCTTTGGAGTCTTAATAAAAATTTCATTAGGATTATGAGATGAATTCCATGGCCACCTACATCCTTGAATTTATTATCCCTTCCTTTTTGCATAACTAAACTAAAATTTGTGCAGCTCTGTTACATACATTCCATGATCTTACATTCGTGTATCTACTATTTATTCCACCGATGAGTGACTACAACCACGAGTTGACTAATACCGCTTCTATAGAAGGTGAAGCGGCAGATGCTAGCAATCATGTTTTGTGCCCTATGCCCTTCATACATCTCATCCTACATGTTGCTTGGTGCTTAGGCCGAAGCCCAGGTCGCCCACCCTTGGAGTCGGGCCATAATGTGAGGATTTTTCTCTCCTCATAGGTGATTCTCCAAAAGGGTTATAAAAGGGTGAAAATAACAAAGCTTTCATTTACAATGCTTGGAGCGATAGTGGTGATGAAAACCAAAATAAAAAGGAAGAAACTCGACTAAAGGCATTTGAGACAAATGAGGTAATTTTTGACTCTTCTTATGATATCAATAAATGTATGAAATGATGATTTTGTAAAACAATATATAAGTAAAGGTGTAAGTTTAGTTCTAAGATCATAATAGACTTCTAAAAGGAGTAAGGAGTAGATTTGGTGGTGAAAACATTTTTCTTAGAAACAAAAGTGATGAATTCGATAAAAACTTTTGGAAGTAAAAAACTTGAATGAAGTTTTGTGTAAGGATGTTAATGAGTTAATGAATTTCAAAGGAGACACAAAGAATCATGAAAACTGTGAGTCTGTGATGACCTAGATAAAATTAAGTCAAACTTTTGGTAGTAAAGTAGCAATACATTGAAAGAATTGTTAAGTGTTCAAATGTTATTAGATGATAGATAATAGCGGATTAGATTTTTCTACCCACACCAGTTCACCATCAACAAGCTTCGTAAAACCTATTTGGAAAAGGCAAAGAATATTTTTTTTATGTTTTCCGGTCTCTAGTCGTGGATGCATGTAGTCAATTGTGGTTGATGTGCATAAATCAGGTCAAGTTTTATATTTATAAATTGGAATCATAGACACTACTAATTATCATACACTTAGACAAATGTACCTAATCGTATTATTGTATAGTATTGGCAAGACCGGATGTTGAACACTTGAGAGACGGGTATGATTTCAGATTTAAAAGATTTAATCATTAATTAATCTAAAGAAATCAGAGTAAATTAAATTGGGGAGATTTTGGATTTTTATACTAATTAGAGGAAGCAAAAAACAACCTAAAAGCAAAATAAAGCTGAGAACTTGAAATGAAAACAATCAATAAAACAAGAATTTTCACTTAGATTCGATTACCTCGTTGTTTATAGTCAATTTCATAGAAGTGCGATGGATATTATTCATCATCATATACAGATTCCTAAATTGGTTAGATCTTTGTATCGACTCACTAACCCTATAATTATTAGAACATTAACCCAACTGTCATGTCATTAACTATCCTCACTTAATTCGTATTATGCTAGACTTAATTTATTGATTCGTATTGGTCACAAAATTAACCAGTTAATACTGAATGATCATCGCATGTAATTGCCAAACACATTAAAGTTCTATCATAATATGATATAACCCTAGAATTTGTTCCATCACTGTTCATGATCCCGAATAGTCATAGCAAATCATGATACAAGCAAACATAGATAGAATGTCCATCACACCTATGAATATTTGGTCAATAAATCATAAAGCCAAAAACTTTAACATGAATGAACCTTTGATTAAGCTAAACATAATTTACTAAAATATCCAATTTGTAAAAATCAAACTAATAACCAAAGGTTCATCTTATCCAAGTGAAAACAGAAGCTCTAAGTCAGAAAACAACAAACAGAAAAATCAAGTTTATAAATTATTATAGACTAATGATAAACAAACTCAAGTCAATCATGTAAAAGCTGTATACTCCTCTCTTCAATATTGATTGCATAAACTGCTCCCTCGTATCTCCTTTAAAACTCCATCACACACGAACAAATAATAAAGTCTGCGTTTTAAGTTTTTTTTCCTTTCTGTCGCCGCAATCTAGAAAATTGCCGCATATGGAGTTGTATTCAAAAAATAAAAAACTTGCTTTCGGTTTCCATGTCACATACAAAAACCTTCAACCTATGAATATATATGGATATATGTCCATATTCTCTAATTATGGTTAGATAATCATAGGATTATTAGAGATATGTATCATCATAGATTATAGATTTATTTCTTTAATACTTATCAATTGTATACCTTATAAATAAATAATTATCTAATAAAAAATATCAATTTCTTGCTTTTGAATCTTTTTCTCTTATTCTCTCCATACTCACGACACAACCGACTTTTTTTCTTGGTTATTTAACTGGGCTCTCGGCTCTCTCTCATCACACAAAAGACATAGGCCCATGAAAAATCAGCCAAGAATTAATTAGGATTTAGGATTTGGTGCACAATTTATAATAAACCTTTTTCTTTTCTTGATTTTCTTTTCTTTTACACGTGTGCCTTCAAGAGTCTTCAAAAATCAGCCCAAGAATTAAATAACCCAATCTGATCATAATTGTTAACCTTTTATCAAGTTTATGTGATCGTTTGAATCTCTTTAATCCAAAATCGTATGAGTAAGACATGACTAAAATATTGACGGTATGTTAGAGTTAACATTTTTTACTTTTTAGCTCGGTTTCTTTAATATTTTCACTAGTTTCTTAATTTCTTTTCTTCAAGAGCCCTAAAAAATATATTCCAATAAATTAAGTCATAATTAACCTAACGTAATATAAAAATGCATTCAAATAATGAGCTATCAAACATAATATTTGCTTATTTTAGCTGAATTCACCATCCATGTAACACCGTGCTTTTGAGAACCAAATTTTTCTTTTTAAAACATTAATTTAAGTTTCTTTTAAAATACGCAGCGGAATAAAACGCGTGGCTATTTATATACAATCAAAAACTTAGCCACATTACATCACTTGGTGTTACTGTTACTGATCCGGCCCACCATTGTTCGAGTACGATTACATACATAATATCAGAGTGTTTACAAACAGTGCTCCTCCTAAAAAAACAAATATCTACCCGCAGGCACCCGAGCTCACGCCTAAGGATCACCTGCACATGTGATAGTGAGTATCTGTTAGCTATAATAGTTAGTGAGTACAGAATGTCATAATAATCAATATAAACATATCACATATCATCAATCATGCTCAAACAGTGCTATCCTAGCATCTCGCGATGAGCTGGCGTA
>JAUEJL010062315.1:0-18176 GCA_032274825.1 Drosophyllum lusitanicum | reverse complement strand
TCTTGGAGTAGAGCAATGATCATAGCTTTATCTGTGAAGAACAAATTGGAATTCATCGATGGAACTTTGGCTCGGCCGAACCCTAATGATCAAATTCGTCTCAAATCTTGGAATCGAAACAATAATGTTGTGATTTCATGGATTTTGAACTCTGTATCAAAAGATATTTCAGCTAGTATCATCTATCTGGATACTGCACATGAAATGTGGAAGGAGCTCAAGGAAAGATTTCAACAAGGCAATGGACCTCGTATTTTCCAGATCAAAAGAGATATTATGAATTTAACACAAGGTCAAGATTCTGTAAGTAGCTATTTTACGAAATTGAAGGTTATGTGGGAAGAATTAGCCAATTATAATGTTCATTGCACCTGTGGAAGATGCATTTGTGGAGGTGCAAAAGATATAGAGCACACAATGAGTTTTCTCATGGGCCTTAATGAGAATTTTTCACAAATTCGTGGACAGATTCTTCTTATGGATCCAATTCCGTCTGTTAACAAGATTTTTTCTCTTGTTATTCAAGAAGAACGTCAACGAAGTATCGGTAATCCTATTTCTTCTTCCACTGTTGCTTTTAATGTCAGAAGCACCACAGGTTATCAAGGAAATAAGAATTACAGAAAGGATTCACCATTTTGTACTCATTGTAAGAAATCAGGACACACTCAAGATAAGTGTTATAGGCTACATGGTTTTCCTCCTGGATATCGTACGCAAAGCAAAAATTTCAATGATAATCGTGCTAATTCAGTTTCTACTAATTCTCAATCTGCCAATGCTGATTCCTCTAGCATCAATGAAGTAATAACAAGTCTAACACAAAGTCAATGTGAGCAATTGATTGCTGCTATTTCTGGAAAAATGGCCTCTGTAAATCTTGTTACTACAACACCTGAAAATTTTCAAGGTAATCATCGTATTTTTTCCTTTAATTCTGGTATGTACACATCAAATGTGTGGATTCTAGATACAGGAGCCACACAACACATATGTAATAACAAGAGCTTATTCATCGATATTCAGAAAATATATCACACAAGGGTAAGATTACCCAATCAGGATCTTATTCAGGTTAATCTCAAGGGTAATATACAACTTACTGATAAGTTGTTTCTCAAGGATGTTTTATATGTACCACAATTTGAGTTGAATCTAATTTCAATTACTTGCTTGACAAAGGAGCAAACTCTCAAAGTGAAATTCTATCACAATCATGCTCTGATCAAGCAAATTACATCCAAGAAAACGATTGGCAGGGGTGATGTTCGAGAAGGACTCTACTTAATGCAAGGTGTTTCTGAGATTCAAGTCAACCATGTCTCTGTTCAAAAGTGGCATCAACGATTTGGTCATCCATCCAATAAAAAACTTCAAACTCTTGATAGTAGTCTTTTCATTAAAAAGGATATTGGTAAACATGTATGTTCTATCTGTCCTTTAGCCAAACAGAAAAGATTGCCATTTGTTTCATTGAATAAAGTTGCGAGCAAGCCATTTGATATTTTGCATTGTGACATTTGGGGTCCATACCAAACTGATTCTTATCAAGGCTTTCGATATTTTGCTACTCTTGTTGATGATAGTACAAGATTTACTTGGGTATATCTGATGCGTAATAAGTCCGATATACAAGTGATTATACCTCGATTCTTTGCAATGGTCTTAACTCAATTTGGGTCTAAGGTGAAGATGTTTAGATCTGATAATGCAAAAGAATTGCTGTTTACTGATTTTTTTCAAGAACAAGGGACATTGCATCAGTTTTCTTGTGTTGAACGTCCACAACAAAATTCTGTTGTTGAAAGAAAGCATCAACATATTTTAAATGTGGCTCGAGCTCTTTATTTTCAGTCACAAGTACCAATTAAGTTTTGGTCTGAATGTGTTTTGACCGCTGTATTCTTGATAAATCGGACCCCTTCTAAAATTCTTTCATATTCATCTCCATTTCAGAAGCTTTATCATAACAAACCAGATTACTCTTCTTTTCGATCATTTGGATGTCTTGCATTTGCTTCTACTTTACATGCACAAAGAACAAAGTTTGATCCACGAGCTAAGGCTTGTGTGTTTCTTGGATATCCTACAGGTATGAAAGCATACAAACTACTTGATCTTGTCACTAATCAAGTATTTGTTTCTCGTGATGTTGTATTTCATGAAGATATTTTTCCATTTACTCAATCCCCCCACACACAAAGTGACAAATCTTTTCTCATGCATGTTATCCCCACTATTCCTTCTTTTATACCTGATCATTCTGCATTTGATGCTTCCATCCCCTTTGAAAATAATTCTGAAGATATCAATGCACCTTCTAACTCAATTGAGTCTCATTCTCAAAGACCTCAAAGACATCGCCAAAAACCAACATATTTACAAGATTATCATTGTAATCTTGTAACTAAAACTTTTCCATCTTCTTCATGTCGATATCCATTGTCTGATGTCATATCTTATGAAAGGTTATCTCCTTCCTATCAAGCTTATACATTGTCTATATCAACAGAAGTTGAACCAAAAACATTTCATGAGGCATCACAATCAATTGAGTGGCAAAATGCCATGAATGAGGAAATAACAGCATTAGAGGCTAATAACACGTGGCAAGTAGTTCCATTACCAGTTGATCGCAAGGCTCTTGGATGCAGATGGGTCTACAAAATCAAGAGAAAGGCTGATGGATCCATTGAGCGATATAAAGCCCGTCTTGTAGCTAAGGGTTTTAATCAACAGGAGGGAGTTGATTTTTTGGATACTTATTCACCGGTTGCTAAGCTTGTTACAGTCAAATTGTTACTTGCAATTGCAGCTCAAAAGGGCTGGCCTTTAATGCAAATGGATGTCAATAATGCGTTTTTAAATGGGGATCTTGAAGAAGAGGTATACATGCAATTGCCTCAAGGATACAAAGTTTCTGGTATCAATTCTAATCATCAACAGTTGGTTTGCAAATTACAGAAATCACTCTATGGTCTTCGTCAAGCTTCTCGTCAATGGTATGCCAAGTTCTCAAGTTTTTTGGTGTCCATTGGTTTTACACAATCAAAGGCAGATTATTCATTGTTCACTAAAGGCCAAGGTTCATCATTTGTTTCCCTTCTTGTTTATGTGGATGATATTGTTCTTACAGGGGCTTCTTTATCACAGATTAATGAAGTCAAAAAGTCTTTAAGTCAGCAATTTAAACTTAAAGACTTGGGCTCTATCAAACATTTTTTGGGTCTTGAAATAGCTAGATCAGCTGATGGTATTTTTCTTTCTCAAAGGCAATATGCTTTAGAGTTGTTACAAGACACTGGTTTATTAGGAGCTAAACCTGTTCAATTTCCAATGGATCCTCGTTATAAGTCCTCGAATTTTGAAGGAGAAGAATTAGAAGATCAGTCACAATATCGTAGATTAATTGGAAGACTCTTATATTTGACAATAACACGACCTGATATTACTTATGCTGTACATCGTTTGAGTCAATATGTAACCAAGCCTCGGGTTCATCATATGTTAGCTGTCAAGCATCTTCTTCGATACATAAAATCCAATCCTGGTCAAGGTCTGTTCCTTTCATCAAAACAGTCCTTACAATTGAAAGCTTTCAGTGATTCAGATTGGGCAGGGTGCAATGATACTCGACGATCTGTTACGGGCTTTTGTGTTTTTTTGGGTGATTCTTTAATTTCTTGGAAGTCTAAAAAGCAGACGGTTGTTTCAAGATCATCCACGGAAGCTGAATATAGGGCCATTGCAGCTGTTACAACTGAGATAATTTGGTTAAAACATTTGTTGCATGATCTTGATATCCCTCAAAATGATCCCACACTTGTTTTCTGTGACAACAATTCTGCCATTCAGCTCGCATATAATCCAACTTTTCACGAACGTACAAAACATATAGAGTTGGATTGTCACTTTATTCGAGATAAAATCATTGACAAAGTCATCAAAATACTGCCTATTCGAACAATCTCTCAACTCGCAGACATTTTTACCAAGCCGCTGCCAGCTTCTAAACTTCTACCTATTATGAACAAGATGGCACTTCAAAGCATTTTCAGATGTCCATCTTGAGGGGGCATATTAGTTACTATTTATCTTTAGTTACTACTGTGTCTAGTTATATAGTTAGGCAGTTAGATAGTTTGTTACAGCTCACGTTAGTAGCATGGTGTACAATAAGATTTGTATATAGTCTTATAATAAGCCCTTAATGAAGTAAGAAAAATATTGTGCTTCTCTCTCTATCTCATTTCTTTTTACACAATAACACTTGACTTCGTTCTTGTCAGGACTCTAATTTCAGTCTGTCGTATTCCCAATTACAAGACACAATTTTTGAATGTCATGGGAATTATTTAGTGGTACCAAAAGCTGAAAGAAATGGTTGGTGGTGGAAAAAGAAAAAAGAAAAGTATGTATCCAAGGCAAGTTGACTGAAATTCATGACTGATGTTGGTGCTATTGTTAACTATGATCCTGATACTGATTTTGTTCTGCAATTTCTTTATAATGAAACTGTGAACATCCAAGACATAAGTCCCTCTGTTATTATTGTGGATTATGCCCCCATCCCACAAAGTCAATCTGCATATTCAATTCCATTAGCAGGTTTATATTTGTATTTTGATTATTATTATTATTTCAGCTTTGTTAATTTACTCTGCTAGCCCTGTTTTTATTTCAAATGAATTTCTCTTAATTTTTGGATGTATGTTTGTGTGTTCATTTTAAACCAAAGGCATATTAGTCCAAGAAAGGTAGCAACATGTAAATCAGTAAATCTTATAGAGGAAGCATTATTTTTAATGGTATAATTAGAAAGCTACTATATGATGAATAATTGTAGATTTTTTGTTACTAATCGGTTATGATCAGTAAAAACTAACTTGTAATTAAGTATAAATATGGCAATTGAGAAGGGAATAGGTTCAATTTTTTTTAGGCAAACATTTATGACGAAATTTGCAAACATGTAGTTAATATAAATATTACAGAAGCATAAGACTTTTGATTATTAAATGACATTGAATTTCATATTGCTCAAGGTTGGGCATAAGTTTATAACTAATAACGCAATTTACATTTTCAGAAATTAAATATTGTTTATTTCCATAATTTATACATGTTATTTACATATAAAAAAAAATTAAAAAATACTACTGACAATGATAAGGATAAGCAATCAAATGGTGGCGCTCGCTATCTTTAATAAAAGAAAACATGGAGCAATTAAGTTATTATATGCTTAATTAATACATATTTTTTAAATAAAGATAAAGAAAAAGTACTTAGATTAGTTTCATTGCCTACCTAATATATAAACTAAATATTAATTAAGGAGGGGTCAGCTGAGTCGTTCTCCACATTCAGATCAGATTCCATTATCTTTTTCTTTATGTTGTTGACCGGCTTAATTTAAACGGAGTTAATTTGTACAAATACATGAAGATATATTAGTCTTAACATTGTTATATTCTTTTAACCATAATTTAATAACATTCATATATATCAAGACTTTTCATATTTAAGTTTGCTCTTCTTATATCTAGAGTTACATGTTTTATATTTTGACGAGGACACAAAACGCATATCTGGTGTAGGAAAGGACGGCCGGCATGTGAAGTGATCCTTCTTGTGCGTTTGGCAAAATGGATGGGTTAGGTAATACCGTAACAGGTCAACTTGACCGAGGGAGGCTTTTTGTGTCTTTATTTTTATTTATTTAATCAATTAATATATTTCACTTGTTTAGACTATGCAAGCTCACATATTTTTTTAATAGCGATTAGCATTTCATGACAAAGTGACGATCTTAGCATTATTTAATTAGATTCTGAAATTTCCTCTGCTACTCCTCAATATATTACTTCATTTTCATGGATTGAGCTTATCAAAACCTTAATTACCTCAATTATCTTTTTGGACCTGGCTTCCACAGCTTTCTTTTGGACTAATTCCAAACAAAATTGGACAGACAATGGCCTCTACAGCGTCCTCGTCTCACATGATTCCTGCATCTTCTTCTCAATTATGGAACCATGACGCTTTTTTGAGTTTTAGAGGAGAAGACACTCGCAAGACTTTTGTGGATCATCTCTACTCAGCTCTTGTACAACAAGGAATCCACACGTACAAAGATGATGAAACACTTCCACGGGGTGAATCCATTGGTCCATCCCTCTTGAAGGCTATTCGTGAATCACGGATTGCGGTTGTTGTATTATCTGAAAATTATGCAGATTCTTCTTGGTGCTTAGATGAGCTTGCATATATTATGGAATGCATGGATGAAGAAAGAGGGAAAATTGTTATGCCCGTATTTTATGACGTGGATCCGTCAGATGTGAGAAAACAAAAAGGGAAATATGGCAATGCATTTGCCAAACATGAATCGGTGAATAGCCACAAAGTTGAATCATGGAAAAAAGCTCTGGAAAATGTTGGAAACCTTTCTGGATGGGTCCCTAAGGACATTGCAAATGGGTAACTTTCTTCTCCTTCTTTGAAACCTTTTGTGCTTAAGATATTGTGCTATACAAAACAATTATTACTAGTAAACTCAAATTGGTCCCTTCATTGCAAATGGGTAACTCGGGACCAATTTGAGTTTCTTCTTGTTCTTTTTTTCCTGCTAAAAAAAGCTCTAGTGAGTCGATCGATCACATTTGAAAATCTATTATGAAACTATTCCTAGTATTACTTATTAAATTATACAAATTCAAAACTTAGTTATTAAATTTGTTGTTTTCTGTTGCTCTGTATTTTGGTTTCTCTTCTACGTACTTTTTTTCCTTTGCTTTTTATTTTACTTTTGCTTTAATTAATACTTTAAATACTAAAGAGTAAAATAAAATGTTGCAATATATTGCTCAATACCAATGAGTATTCTACCATTTTAATAAATCTCATACTTGACATTAACGATTGATTAATCCAATTTTTGTTTTGAAAAATGGTATTTTCAATGTGAAATCCTTTTAGGACTCCTTTCCCTAATTTTGAGGGACAAATGAATTACCTTTTGTGTGAATATGATTATACTTTAACTATTCTTGTGTACATAATGTGCAGGCATGAAGCCAAATGCATCAAAGATATTGTTCGTACAATTTCCAGTAGGTTATCTCCCTTAACTTCAAAAGTCAATAAAGGCCTCATTGGAATGGAGACCCGTTTGCAAGATTTGAAATCAAATTTGGAAATTGGGTCAGGTGGTGTGCGAATGGTTGGAATATGGGGAGTTGGTGGTGGTGGTAAGACTACTCTCGCATCTTCTACTTATGCAGAAATCTCTCATCTATTTGAAGCTCACTGTTTTGTTGAAAATATTCGAGAGGAATCAAACAAGCATGGTTTGAAAATGTTGCAAGAAAAAATTCTCTCTCGTCTTGAAAACAAAACATGTGGTGGTAGAGAGTGAGGAAGAAGGAAGAGGCATGATAAGGAGTAGGTTATGTCATAAAAATGTTTTAATTGTTCTTGATGATGTGGATGACCTTGTGCAACTTGAAGCATTAGCAGGATCACATGACTGGTTTGGTGAGGGGAGCCGAATAATTATCACAACAAGGGACGAACATTTGTTATCCCGCAAGGCAGATGTTATATGCGGCGTGAGTTTGTTATCACATGACGAGGCTATTGAGCTCTTTCGTACACATGCATACAGGGAATATAACCCTGTAGAAGATTATTATAAGCTTTCACTCGAGGTGGTTTCTTATGCTGATGGACTCCCGTTAGCACTTAAAATTGTGGGGTCTTTTCTATATGACAAAGACAAAGAGGAGTGGATGAGTGCCTTAGCCAAGTTAAAAGATATCCCAAATCCAAGGGTTATGGATAAGCTCAAAATAAGTTATGATGGACTTCAACCTGATGAGAAAGAGTTATTCTTAGATATTGCATGTTTCTTCAGGGGTAGCCCGATAGATAGGTCGATGAAGCTGCTTGATATTTGTAGTCTTCACCCTGTTATAGGGGTAAAGGTGTTGGTACAAAAGTCTCTCATAACCGTTTCAAACGGAATATTTGATATGCATGATATGGTAGGAGAAATGGCCCTTTACATTGTTAGAGGGGAACACCCTAAGCAACCTTAAACACATAGTAGAGTTTGGGTGTTGGATGATGTCGGAGACATTTGTGATCATATGGACACAACAAAGGTAACACCTAGCTTCGCAAGATATATGTTGTATATGCATTGAATGACATATGTATATTAATACTGACATGATTTAATTTGGTTCTTTCATCACAGCAAAATGACAAGATTGAAGTAATAATGCTTCCTTTCGCTAATCCGGAGTATACTCGTATTGTTGCAAACATGAAGAACCTACGCTGGCTTCATTGGCGAGGGTATCCTGCATGTTCGTTACCAACAAATTTTAAACCAACAAACCTTCGTTGTCTAATGTTGTTAGAGGGCTCGCAAAAACAAGTTTGGGAAGGAATTAAGGTAATTCTTACTGCTTCACAAATTTGACTATGCTATTTTCTCTGTTGGTACTTTGATCTCCATAAATAAATGGTTAAACCTATAAATAGAACCATGAAGAAACACATGGATATATAGAATCCAAATGACCGTTCCTTTTAGGCTCAGCCTGCAGGGCCTAGTCCTTAATTTTAGATCCAGCGGTGAATCTAGGATTTAAAACCACGTGGTTCCTTAGCATACTTAGATGACAAAATGAAATATTAGTCATATGGGTCAAGTCATTAATACGAAACTTTGAATTAAAAAAATTGTACTTTTAAGTCATTTCAACTCTTTCCTAGAAAGTTTGCCTTCGAAATCTCTTTATTCAAATAAATTAGAAGTTTACCTGCTAAATTTTTTTGTAGGAAAGAATGATTTCTAAGTTAGCTCTTAAAAAAGCTCGTTGAAGTAACGTTTTAAAAAAGACTTGAGCTTTTTAATTTTAACTCCAACCTCAATAAGTTTTGGCGAACACACCATAAAATGGTTCGTTAATAGATTTAAAATCTTAAATTAATGCTTACAACATTGTTTGTAAATTTAAATGTAAGGTGCTTCTTAATACACCTATAAGATAGTTTATATGAAAATTATTACATTTTCTCCAACTAAATTTCAAGTGTAAGGTGGTTCCTAGGACCTAGGAACCATATAAGTAAATTCGCCCTTGTTTAGATCTTGTCTGATTTTTACTAAACGAATAAACTTTTGAATAAGTTATTTATATAATATTAATTTAGTATATAAGTTTATGGAAGAATTTGGTATTACAATTATTTAAGGAAAAGAACCAGCAAATTTCTTCAAGTTTTTAAAATAGTAAAATATAACTTTAAAAAAAATTTGTTGTAACTAGGTTGTTCATCAATAATAAATTTTCCAATCTTTAGTTGTTAACTAGAGCACATGAAGCAGTTGGTTAAGTTGCAACGATGAACAGTAATAATTTGTCAATACTTTCTGCAAATTTGGTTGTTGGATGATGATGAGAGGAACAATCATTCACACCATGTGCAGGTAAGGTCCACGTACAACATTGTTGAAAGTAATATAATAATTATAACAGGATGAAACGTCTAACGCCCCACCCACCATACACAAATTTGTCCGCTTTGCCCCACTAGCGTACGACTTTGTTTTTGACAATCAAGACTTCCGAGGTTGTCACCCATCTTGATACTACCCCCTCCCGGCCAGTCATGCTTAAGTGCAGAGTTTCCATGGAATCTGCAATGCATTGTGGCCCAAAAACGACTTTTGTCAAGTATGGCTGAGACTTCCTTATTATTCAATGTCTCTCATATCTATGACCGATGTTTATTGTGAGATTCGCCTAAGGTGTTAGAAAAAGATTTATAGAACATTTTATTTTAACTGGAATATTTTGAGAATGAGCTAAACGAAACTTCTGACGATATTTTGAGAGGTGAATGAACTTAATCTAATAATATGTCAAATATACAAGAAAAAACATAGTAAAATAATATTGTTTAATATTATATTTAGACGAGGCCATAACACTTTTTTAAGGATCAGTTCTGGAAATTAAGTTGAAACAAATATAGGACTATTGTAAGACTGTCAGGCCAGCCTAGGACCCTACCTAGGTGTTTTGAGCCGGTTCTAGATTAATTTATGAATATTACAACAACCTGTCATGTATGAGATGCAACCTGATCTACGGGCAACTAAATATGTGTGTGGGATAGGAAAAGGATATATGATATTAATGAATATGTGGGGGTATTTGACTTTTGCGTAATTGTATGCAACAGTATCTACCGAATTTGAAGATGCTGGACCTACGTGATTCAAGGAGCCTAATCGAAACACCAGATTTTAACGGGCTTCCATGTCTTGAAAGATTGAATTTGAAGGGTTGTGAAAGTTTAAAAGAGATTCATCCATCAATTGGATATCACAAAAGGCTTGTTGTCATAGATATGAAGAAATGTTCAAAACTTAAAAGGTTTCCACCCATCATCTGCATGAGAAAATTGGAGACTCTTAAGCTCTCTCAGTGCAGTCGACTTGGACAGTTTCCCAAAATCCAGACAAACATGGATAGCTTGACAAAGCTTCGTTTGAATAGTACTGCTATTGAAATTGTCCCCTTGTCTGTTGGAGAGTTTTGCACCAACCTTGTCTCTTTAGATTTGAGAGAATGTGAAAAGTTAAAGAGGATTGAAGGCAACATACATCTCTTAAAACATCTGAAAGAGCTTCATCTTGAGGGTTGTTGGGAACTTGACAACTTACCAGATGACTTCTTTGATGTGGAATGTTGTTTAGAGGTGCTTTCTTTATGCACCAATAATAGGACTGAAGAATCATCATCCTTTAAGTATCGCGTAAGGCAGTTTTTTCACCGAAAGTTGAGGGTAGCGAGCAGCATCAAGATTCCTCAGTTTCCTCGTTTTTTAAAAAGGTTAATTCTTAGTGATTGTGATTTGGAAGATGGTGACTTCCCATCTGATATTTGTGAACTATCTAACCTAGAAGTGCTAGACCTAAGTGGAAACTATTTTTCACGGATACATTTCAGCCTCTCACGACTCCATTGTCTCAAATCCCTCGATGTGTCGAGATGCTATAGACTTGTAGAATTACCAGATTTCCCATCAAGCATAGCTGTTCTCAAGGCTAGTAGCTGTGATTCACTTGAAAGCGTTGGTGATTTATGGAATTATAAATCTTTGTGGAAAGTCTCACTTCGGAGGAGGAATAAATTGGTGGGTAGTGGGAGGGTAGTGCATTCCATGCTCCAGGTTTGCCTCCTTGTATTTACAACCCTTTTATATCTCGATTTATAACCATAATAATTATGTTGATGATAATTTGAATCGAAAACTTGTGGTAGGGAAATGCGGATCGCTTCATGAGTGTCGAACTTGCTGGTGGACCACATCGGAGATTTGGATTAAGCTTGCCTGACAAAAGGACATACATATTGCAACTTCCACAGAATTGGTACAATGATTTTAGTGGATTTTTACTACGCACTGATAATTTCCAGCATGATCGGTTTTTAATAGTCATCAAGCAGGAGGAAACGTGCGTCAATTCTCAACCCGATCATTGGGAGGAGTTTGATCAATATCCCGAATCTGATGAATACTTGATGGTGGGTTATGTACCCTTTGGTTCATTGAGGCATACCTCATGGTGGAATCCAGCATACACTAAACTTTCATTTTATTTGAGAGGGACAGCTAATCCTAAAGTGGGACTTGTTCCTAGGAAAACCGTAAGTGACCTGCGAGAAAAGGGGGCAATAGATTGTTCACAGGTTTGGGATGAAGAAGCTGATGATCGCAAGACATTTCTTATTGCAGAAGATTCAAAATCCTGTATTGAGATTCTATGGTATCATTGATCCTATACTATGTGATCACTTGTGTATCAAATGATGTAGTATATATTCTGGCCCATTTTCATGTATAAGGGCCCATGTTCTCTTGTATATATTTCATTTCATATTTTTGTAATACAAGTTAGAATATAGCAAGTTACCAGAGCAAAGCTACAAAATCAACTTTTTCCCCCACATATGAATTAGGAAGAACCCATGAGGTCCACAGACATAACCACAAACTTAGGACATGACCCAATACCACAAACCCATGAAAATCCCTATTATAAAATACCAAAAAAAATAGAAATCACAAAAGAATGGCATGTTCGCGCTTATGTATTCTGTTTCATGAATAATATTTTAGTTAAAATATGAATCCAGCTGACTAAGGATTTGTTTGTTTTTTTAAATAAGATCTTATTTTAAAAAATGTCTGCGGATATATAAGACTTTTTTACATCTATAATATAGCTTATACTGTGAAGCAATAAAATTAACTTCAAAACTTGCAGACATTTTATAAACCCCGCGACTTTCTTCACCCTCGGAAGCCCCAAGCCCCTAACGCTACAAGAGTTCTGGAAGCCCGTCGATCTTCCTCGAAGCTGTCGATCCTTCCACCCTCGTCGGTCGGCCATTACACCGTCGACCCTTCCATCGCCGACCATTCCCATCGTCGACCCTTCCACGTCGAACCCTTCCTTCATCGAACCCGAAATCTGCCACAGTCGATGAAATCATTCAGTCCGACAATTGTGCTCGTCTCGTCGGCGGCTAATCAAACACGATCTCGGTCTACTACAGCACGAACCTTCCATCAATCTACTACAGGTATATGATTTGAAGCTTGAAATTGCATATGTGATTTGGGTTTGCTACCATTCGATGAATTTCTGGTCTGATTCTTTTTTTTTGTTTGAAATTGATTTCGTGATTTCGTATGTGAGTATATGATTTCGTGATTTCTGGTCTGATTCTTTTTTTTTTGTTTGAAATTGATTTCGTATATAAATTGCCTCTGTGATAATGATGAATGAGGGTGTAATCATACAGGAATACAGGATGTGATGTTTATGCTTTATGTGGGGTTTTTGGTATTTGCAAACACAATGGATATACATTCTGTATTTGGAAATAGAATGGGTTTCGAGCCTATAATAGGATAATGTTCAATTTGGGTGGAGAGCTCTTGAATCTCTCATAGGATAATGTTAATGGGAAAATAATCTACATCAAGGTTGCTTCAAAAGATCTGCCAAGTCATAAAAAGAATAAGAAGATCATCATGGGTACTATAGTTGCGTCTGTTGTAGGCATGGTTATCCCCTTGTGTCTAATTTTGATTATAATTTATAAAAGAAAAAGGATATGGGTTGGAAAAACAAGAATGGAGGGATCTCTAATGGCATTTGTCTACAAAGATTTGCAAAAAGCCACCAAAAATTTCTCAGAAAAATTAGGAGGAGGTGGTTTTGGTTTAGTTTTTAAGGGGGTATTGAGTGATTCGTCGATTGTGGCAGTGAAAAAACTCCAAAGTTTTAACCAAGGAGAGAAGGAGTTCAGGAGTGAAGTTAGCACAATCGGATCCATCCAACATGTTAATCTTGTACGCCTTCGCGGGTTTTGTGCAGAAGATAACAGTAAGTTGTTGGTGTATGATTACATGCCAAACGGCTCTCTAGATTTTCATCTCTTTCATAAGAAACAAGATAATGTTCTAAACTGGAAAACAAGGTATCATATTGCACTTGGAACTGCAAGAGGGTTGGTTTATCTTCATGAGAAGTGTAGAGACTGTATAATTCACTGTGACATAAAGCCAGAAAACATCCTTTTAGATGCCCATTTCTGTCCAAAAATTTCTGATTTTGGTCTAGCAAAGCTCGTGGGTCGAGAGTTTAGTAGGGTCTTGACAACTATGAGAGGGACACCAGGGTATCTAGCTCCAGAATGGTTAACAGGGATGGCTATCACTACAAAAGCAGATGTTTTTAGCTATGGAATGATGTTGTTTGAGTTAGTACAGGGTAAGAGAAATGCAGTGAAGTCTGAAGATTCAAGTTTCACATTCTTTCCCAGTTTGGTTGCAAAGAATCTTATGGTGGGAGGTAATATCCTTAGCCTATTAGACAGTAGATTAAACAGGGAAGCTGATGTTGAAGAAATCACAAGAATTTTCAAAGTTGCATGTTGGTGTATCCAAGACGCAGAAGACGAAAGGCCTTCGATGAGTGTTGTGGAACAGATTCTTGAAGGGGTTTTAGAAGTGAACACCCCTCCAATCCCGCGATATGTCCAGTTTTATGATGATAGCAATGAGCATCTTGTTTTCATCGATTCATCCAAAACTGGGAGTTCACAAGTAGAGAGAAATTCCTCGAGTCGTGATTCCCCGTCTAAGATCGCATCTTCTTGAAGCATTTGTCATTATTTTCTTTCATATAGTTGCAAATTGTATCATATAACTATTGTACTATGGAGTGATAGTCTTCTCTAACATATCCACCTTGGTGAATATTCCAACAAATTGTAGTAACTTTCTTTCTTAAGTTTGGATCATAGAATATCAAAACATGGACATGGGTGTTGCTATGGTATTTTGGGCTGCTAACAAATTTTATCAGTGTTATAGTTGTTTAAAATTATTTCATGCATCGTAACATACGCAAAATATGGTATTGTTTAAAATTAATTAGTAAATATTTGCATAAAACAAGAGATGATTGATTTTATATTTTGACTATATGAGCGACTTAATACTTTATGATGATGTATGTACCAGACCTCACCAACTCAAGCACGTCCGGACTTTATGACCTCTAGCTACTTGAACCACAAACTTCGGCTTGGGAAGTCAAGACATGGACAGAATAGGGTAAAAGGAAAAGCTATTCTACAGCTTACCAAAAAGGCCATCAAAAGGTACGTAAGGTCATTGTTTCAAGTAAGACAGGCACAATCCTTCAAAATGGACTACAGCTGAAGATCAAGTACTATGAATCTTCAGGATCAGTCACATCTCTAGTGACCGGAATGTTGGTCTTTTGGATACAAAGGTTGACTGAAAAGAGAAGTAACATAAGAGACTACTGTATAATAGGAGGTATCTTAGAACCTCCAACATACTATATATTAATCGCCTCACCCCAAAGATCCGGTGTGAGAATAAGTATATTGGTCGGAGGAAAAGAAAGATGAATGTTTAGTAACAGAGAAGAGTTATATGAAGTGTTGTACCTTTGCTTTGGGATTAGACGCTTGGTATAGAATATCAAAACGTAGTCATCTACTTGTTTACAAACGTTTTACCTAAATAAGATCTTAATTCAAAAAATAAACATGCCCTTATTTCCAAATAGTTCAAATATTTTCATAGAAAAAACAACATAAATGAAAAGGAAAAAACTTAGGTACGTTTTGTATGGTTTAAAAGATTAAAAATTTCTTGTCATATTTCAAATCTGCTGCATAAGATGTGACATAAAAAATAAGTGATATTTAATCAATTATAAAGATAAGATTATTTTTGAAAGACTTATTGCTTATTCTTAACACACAGTCTTCTTTTGAAAATATCTATTGCTTATTCTTAACACAAAGTCTTCTTTTGAAAATATTTGTCCATTTGCTGCCGTTTAATGTGTTATTTTAAAAAAGAAATAAGTAAAAAAAAAAAAAAACAAAACCGTTAGAAAAGAATACAATCTAATCATGTTTATAAATTACATGTAGCTTTCATAAGATAAAGGCGAACTACGTATATATCAGTTTTTCATGCTATTTTTTAACTATTAATAATAAGAAATATTATTTTTTACTATTTTTATCAATTAATTAATTATTGATAGTTTTTTTTTTCTTTGAACGGATTGATAGCTTATTTTTTACGAAGATGGATAAGGCCGCGGGAGAATTGGATAGAGGATAAAGTATAAACCCAATTTCACGATCTCCTTGTGCGAGGACGTACATTTACGGATCATTATAAATGAAAAAAGAAAAAAAAACTTTAAAGTAACACACAGTTGTCACGTGTTTTAAAACTATATTTACGACCAACATCTAATTCTTGACGAAATAAAATTAATTTATGAGAGAAGAGCTGAAATAAATTCTTTTTCATAAAAAAGAAAAATGTTTGTATATTAGATTAAATTATCTTTTCTCACACCAAAAATCATCAAACCAAATTAATTGTAACACTAATCTTAAGCCTAAGTTCTAACACAATCGATTTGTCAAATTATAACCTATTTGTGGAATTAAAAAGCAAAGTGTTAGAATTGAAGCACCGACAACAAATCTAAGCACCTATAGAATCGAAGCATCCACAAAAACAAAGTACTCAAAAAAACGGAGTAGCAAAATTGAACATACGAATCGGGAGGTAAGTAATAATCGTCAAAGGTCCTTCATGGTTATGTTTGTGAAGATAAATGCTTCTAGAGATTCGAAATGAACACTACATCGCTACTAAATAAAGTGGGGAATATCGGTTTTAATGTTGATTGTGTATGATGTATCCCTCCATAGGGAAAGGGGCTTAAGTCGTCTCTCTGGGTGGATAACTAGTGCATGTGATATGAAGTTATAAGACAGTTACCGAAGATGACTAGGTCATGCGACGGTTATGACTAAATAACTTACAGTTGTAGGCCACGATCCCACCACCGCGCATTATTGGAAGGTGACCGATGTATAGACCTTATATATACGAAAATTTTCCAAGTCTACAGGTAAGTTTCTCTTAGCCAAAACTCTGTTAAAATATTTACTCATCATCCTTTCTCCACTCCTATATACTTACTTGATCATCGGAGGGTCTACCACAGAAGCTCCGCCTATGGCACCGCTGACGAGTAATTGTTCGTTTTGCAGAACCATCATACAGGTTCCTCAACGTGTTCTAGGCAAGGAAATCAAGCATAATTTCTTGACCTTATCCCTTAATCTGGTACTTAATCATCTCCAGGCCTAAGATGATTAAACAAATGTATTTTGTCTTCCTACAAACAAACAATCATTTTCACTAATATTTGTCTATCTTGAAACATAAGTGAAGCTATAAAAATATATTTATTTTTTAGGAAAAACAAACACCATGTTAGTTGAAATCGTTGAGTCAATAGAATTTGGGGCATATCCAAGAGTTAACAACATAAGGAAAAGGTGAAAAAAGAAATCGAACTTTCAACAACCATAACTTTTTTTTGCACTTGGAGTTATGTGATGTATCTTATGAACAAAAAGAATAAGTTTCTCCTGTTTTTAGTGATTTTCAAGTCTATTTAGTTTTATATGTGAATGGTTGAATTTCTCTTTGTATTCTTCGACGGAAGTCTTGAAGCAAATATTTCACATTACGATACCGAGTCATAAATCTTCAGAGTGTGCACAAGAAACATCACAAATATAGTATTTCTGTAAATATAATAAAATAATAATGTATAAAACACAATATAAATTCATTTATGAATCATAAATATTCCTGGAAGTGGAAATAATGCATTTGGATTTGTTAAAACTTTAGATAATATTCCAGCATGATGTTTTATATTTTTCCATCTGGACATAATTAAAGTAAATATCATATTGAAGTCGTATCGCCTATACATTTTGATAATAGTCTTATCGTCCTCTTCCTCTATACAAATATTATTCGTTAACAGGGACCATATCATGCACCTAAGGGTCTTTAGGCAAGCAATACCAATGTGTAATTAAGGTATCCCTCTCTTTTAGACTTGGGTTAGAGTTCTATTGTGGACATAAGTATAGTTTAGATGTGTGTATAAGTGTTGCCATTCAAAAAATATATATAAAACAAAGACCCATAATTATATTTAAAAAAATATATAAGTAGTTATACTATTATATACCTTAAAAACTCATCATAATATCTTATTATGTCTGGAAATATTCAGATTCAAGTTAAAAGATGTTGGTATTATACCCTCTTTTGCAAACGTCATCGTTCTATCCGATACCTCGGAAATAATGATGAATTGTTTGTTTTGAGTAAGGATGTAAACAAGCCGAGCCAGTCACTTATCGAGCCCGGCTCGTTTAGGCTTTTTTAAGCTCGAGCTCGGCTCGTTTAGAGCTTATGATATTGAGCTCGAGCTCGGCTCGTTTAAATATTTATGAAGCTCGGCTTGTTTAGGCTCGGATATTATTTTGATATTTTTATTAAAATGATCTATATAATTATTAAAAATTAAACATATAAAATATAAATTATGTTTTTTTTGAACGGCGAGTTAGTTGTTAGTTGTTAGTGGGCTGGGTCCGCAGTGACATCCATAAAGGGCAGTATGCGAGCCCCAAGCCACG
>JAUEJL010062304.1:0-18177 GCA_032274825.1 Drosophyllum lusitanicum | reverse complement strand
AAACTTAAAAATCATTAAAAATATTAAAAAAAATAAGTGGTAACCTGCTACCTGTTTGTAAGGTTACCCATTGTATACAATGGGAGGAAAAAGTGGGTTTGTTGTATTTTTTTTAAAATTTTAAAGTTCGTTGTATACAATGGTAGTTTAGCTAAAGTTTGCTGTATTTTGATGCAGTTTGCTTAAAAAAAAGATATTATTAAAAAATATTCCCCATGATTATCTCATATAAATAAAAAAGAAAGCTATAATTATGACTTTGAAAACAAAAACTATGAAATAGTTATGTAATAATTATACTTATTTAAATTTTTTTGAAGTGTAATGATGAAGTGGACTATTTAGATTTTATAGGGGTTCAAATAGATCAACCCATCTTCCAATATAAATAAAATACTAACTAGAAAAAATTTATTAAAGGATCTGAACCTTTTATTTAGCAAAAGATTTAATCTTGATCGTTCATTTATTTAAAATTAAAAAATCAATTTCAACCTTTTAAAGTCAAAATAAACACTTACATGTATAGACTTTTGATTTAAAAATTTTGCATTGGGTTTTCATTAAAAAAGTTTACGTGGATAGACTTTTTAATATCTTTATAATACTATGGGTTTTATCAAATCAAAATAAAAATAAACACTAAAACTATAACTTAAAGATCATTGCTACTTATAGTCAAAATCGAATATAAATATAATATATTATATTTGTTACATAGACATAGATATTAAATTTTACATGTATTTATTATAATTATTCATGCTTAAAACTTACACAAATACTTATCCTTTATTAACTACAAATAAATAATAAATGACTAATATACCCCTTATTTAATCGTTTATGGAAGCACCTAAGATAGATTATCATATCCCTATTTGTAAAAAATTTAATATAAATAAAAGACTAACATACATCAAATTTATCGAATGACCCTAACCGTTTATTTAATAAAATAAATTTAATTGCTCAATCTTGACCATCAATTTCATCAATATTACAATTTCAATTTTGTTGTCAAAATTGAATCAAAATTATTATAGGAATGTCATATATGTTATTCTTAAATATTAAAATATCATATTTGTCCACCGTAATTTATAAATATTATATTTACCCTTTATAACATTTCAAATATCATATTTAACCAAAAATCTTAATTTTATAATTTTAAAATATTTTATATCATAATTAATGATTTTACAAGAAATACAGTCATGTCTCTTCGCATGATATTATGTTTTCGTCGACACATATGCCCTCAACCTCGCGTAGACACTTCAATCGCTGGTCTAGGTGTTGACGTCATCTGTCACTATTTTTTTAATTCTCATTTGTTCGTGTTTTATAACTATTTAATATTTTTTATTAATGTTTAATATTTATTATTTTTAAACTAATTCGTATATCGCACATGTATCTAATCTAGTTATAACATTAAAAAGAAAATCAATAATAAAGTAATTAATAATTAGGTAATTAAATAAGGTGGTAATAATTAGTTTATAATTAAAGTAATTGAAATGTGGAGGCAGATAGAAAGTAGACTATGATGTCCCTAACAACACTCATAAGATAATTAAGATTGGGTGCCGTTGAAGACACCCTAATCTACCACACCCCTTCAATTATAACTATTAATTAATTAACTAACTGATGTACTTTAATATATCTCTTTTGATGTTGGTAAAAAAAAAACTAACTACAACTTTTTAGTCAAATTTAATCAAAACTAGAGAGGGACCACCCCTTTATCTCCTCCAACACAAAACGTACCCTAAAAATCCTCCTTCACTTGCAACTCACCAATTCATTTCCCCACACACCTCACTCTAACCTCTCTCCGGTAAGCCACCGACCCTTCATCGGCTCTCTCTCTCTCCCCTTAAAGAACATTGTTGCCATCGCCGCTACCGGACTCTATAGTCCTCTCCTTAGCTCCGCTGCACCACCACCTAGCATCACCTTCTTCGCCTTTGTGTTTGAAGATACGGGTTTGTGGTTTTCATGTGTATGTTTGATTAAAATCTTGGCGGATTAATTAGCCGGAGTTTGGTTGGGTTTTTTATGGCCATATTAGAGATCCTCTCCTCAGCTCCGCCGCTCCACCGCCTAGCATCACCATCTTCACCTTTGTGTATTTAAAGATCTGGGTTTGCTGTTTTCGTGTGTGTGAAAGATGAAAATCTTGGTCGGAATAGTTAGCCGGAGTTTGGTAGGGTTTTTTATGGTCATATTAGAGAGCAAAATAAGGTTTTTATTGTGTAATGTTGATGAGAGAGAGAAGCGTATCTGTGTGAAGAGAGAGAAAATTTATGAGATATTTAAAAAGTAATTATTAAAGAGTATGTCAGATAATTAAAGATACAACTCCCATATAATGTACTACTTTTAATGAAAATTACACACTATCTTGAACATAGAAAAAGAAAACTATTATCCAATAAGAAATTGTCAAAATGTATAATTAACTTATAACTATGATAGGATAGGGTGTTTTGATCCATAGAGTAGGGTGTATGGATGGCTAATTTGGTAAGTGCTAATCACGTTGCCACATCTATTAATTCACAAAGTGGGATCCGCTCATCCGCTGTTTCTCGCGACAAACTTAGGGGCATTTCCAGGAAACTATCTTTAATTTGCGATATAATAAAAATGGCGAGACCTTGAACTTGCGAATAATTCTAAAGAACATGAGATTTTAAAATTGATGCCAAGTAGAAAAGAGGGCAAGAGATATGAATGTTGGGGTGGTGCATGGTTTACCGTGATTGTGCGGGTTTTGGTAATATGGTGCTCTTTTTCCGAGATAATGAACTCACAACCATCCATTTGGCAAACATGTGCTCAGATATTGAAAAAGAGAAATGATATATCCTTTTATTTTTTATTCCTACTTATCCTACTACTCACTTGATCAAGACAAGTGTCAAAATCAAGGGATGATATAAGAAAAGAGAATTAAGCCTTACACATATCAAATATTGAGTAGGTAGAAGGATGAAGTAGGAACAAAATGTAGGAGGATATATATTTTTCATTGAAAAAAACTATGTTAAAAGCAACAGCTATGATGTAAAAGTCGAACCAACACGCACAGTGATAAATACCTTTTAACTCTGACTAAATATAGAATCGCTTAGTATTTTTAGTGAATAAAACTTGAAACCGAAACAAACCAAACTAAGGAGTACTCTTGAGAGGAGGAGATAGTGGCGTGGTTTGAGAGAATAAGGAGGTGAGCCCGACGAATGAGAGGGATGCATAGCTGCAAATACTAGTGATTGCAAATCCAGGTGTCGATGAAGTCAATTACTCTTGATAGTAAAGAGAGTCAAGTCCCTATTAAAAGAGGAAGAGGGAGTCTTTCAAGAGTAACTAGTTAAGGCAACCATTTTTGACCTTCCGACTCACTAGATTCTTTCAACGACTCCTAATTGACTCTATCGCTTGAAATCAACAAACCCACATAATTAAACCCGGATAAGGTGATTGTGAAGCGTGAAACCGAGGGTTAAAAAACGATGCTAAAGCCTAAAATCGAGGGTTAAGAAACGATGGTGGTGAAATCTTAGGCTCACACATGGTGTCAGCCACCAATTGCTTAATTACTCAATTAGGGTCACAAATGGTGTCGATTATTGGAATAGAATACCAAGAGGCATCACCAAGTCACAACGGAGCCCTAATCATGAAATCGACCTCGGATGTTGATGGGGATGATGATGGGTAAAGAACAAAAACGGATGCCTTTTTCTTGACTTAAGAAACGATCCTAACTGTCCATCCAAGAAATGATTGGGATTATGGCCCTTCGCCAGAGAAGAGTGGTTACCTGTGAAGTGACTGGATTACTTATAAAAATCATTTTTTTAAACCACAGAACAAAGTTAAATGCCATAAATCCGAAAAAAATTTAAGTACATTGAAAAGGAAATTACAAATACTAACAGTTTAATACATTTCTATGCAATTCGCCCTTTTTTAAAGTAACACATCATACCTTTTGTTCCACGGGTGACTTGCAAACTCCAATCTTCAGTCACTTCTTAAACCTTATGTCATGCTTAAGGTTTATCCACTTCCATGACTAACCACAATCTTTCGCTTCATTGGATAACTTGTAGATGGTCATTTTACCTCATAGATTCTCAATAATGCGTGAATCCATTATTCGGATTCACATGAAACATCATCTGGCATGTCCAATTTGTAATATAAAGGGTGTCATTATGGTTGACACATTTTTTTCTTCACCTAGTTACATCCACAATCTATCTCATAGTTTCACTCACTCCTTTTTTCGTCCAACTATATCTCATTAAAATGTATACATAAGATTTTCATATCTTACAGCTCGTTTGTTTATCATCAACCTAATATTCCACTAGTTGATTGAATTTCGAAATTTGGGGTCTGAAGAGATAGTGGTCATGAAAATGTATACATAAGATTTCATATCTCACAACTGGTTTGTTTATCACCAACCTAATATTCCACTAGTTGATCGAACTTCGAAATCTGGGGTGTGAAGAGATAATGGTTATGGAGATTCATGATCCACCCCCTCCCTCTTTCGGGTTGTGAAGCTAATGTAAATCGCCACTTAATCTGATAAATAAGTTATTCAATACCCCAAGGAACCTAGAAAACCTACAAATTTATTAACTTTGTTTTCTAAAACAAACAAGATAGCCAACCATAAAACTTAAGATGACTTTGCCATATATTTTGGTAAACCACTTTTGAGGTTTCTGTTCTGACTGGTCTAATACCAACATGTAGGTAAATCGCGTAACCAAGGTCAAGAAATATGTGTGCAATGGTTATGATCCATAGACCTCCATTTTGCTATACATAATACCAATTTTCAGTTATTTTGAGATATTTTTAGATGGGTAAAGTTACGTACACTATCTATTTTGCTTCCACACCTTAGTTTATGTATATGTGATTAATTATTAGGTGACAAGCTAACTTTTTTTTGTTTCTATGCATTAACTAAACCTAATTTAATGAGCTACAATAGAGTGTTAGTAGATTATGGTATATAGAATAACACCTTGCTTAATCAAGATTGCTTATATGGATTATGTCAATGAATACAAATACATTAGACTTGTTATTTGAGAAAGCAAAGCAAATTTATCTCCTCTCTCGCAGTGTAATGATTTTTCATTGATAGCAAAATTAGTGTCTATCTTGATAAGAATTCTTTAATCTCAAGAAACTAAGATATGCACATTCAAATATTATAATATTTGTTTTTTCTTACCATTTAGACATTTCTAAACAGAGAGCGTGTTTGAATTAGGTTTTTTTAATAAGTTTGTATATTAGTCGATTTTGACTTACTCTCTTAAGAGCATAAGTTTAATAACCTATACTTGGTTAATTTCATAAGCTCCTAATCGACAAAAAATAATTTATAAGCTTATTAAAATTCTAACAAGCTTGGGAGTCGGAAAAATAAGCTAATTCAAACCCTTATTACGCAACATACGTCACAAGAAATTTAGATATAAACAAAAGGCCGAATTAATAATAGACTCTACCCACATATAACTAAATACATAGTCAACATTCGCTAAAAACAAACTCAAGGTTTTCTTGGAGAAATAAAATGGAGAAACTAAGAATCAACGCCAAACAAGGCGAATAAAGTTTATTCTAGAACCCTAATTTTTGCAAAAAGGCCATGCCACAAACAACAACTACCGAGTAAATGCACGAATCCATGAATAAAGCACGTAAACCTGTTATAAACAACATACCCCATTCAAAAGGCGTACCCAGACTATCAGGCAAATCGGCCTCCTCACTTGTGGCGTCTGGAATCATTTTCATAGCATCTATGAGGAGAGGTCCAATAGTAATCATGACATTATTGAGTAAAAGTAGAATAAGTGGCCTCCATAATATGATGCTCCTTATAATGTAATTGCCTACAATGGGGAACCCAACGTATGACAACAGAGCCACAATTCCTGCAAAAAACGAACACTTGCGCCGGATGTCTTGTGAAGCTAAAATGGCAGGACGCAACTGTATAGGGCTCACAGTTTTGTAAAGCAAGATTTTGTTTTTTGAAGTAGCCTCACATTTTGATTTCTTAGGAGATGATTGTCTTTCGTTGGCTTCTCTAGAGGATTCTGTTTTAGTTGACTCGGATTTGCGCAAACAACCAGTGTCATCATTGTTTTCATCTGCAACAGTATAGAATAATTTAGTTAAAATAATCTGGTATGATAGGTTGAAGGTCATCCAATTTTAACTTTAAACGCTCACATGATACATCATTACATCATCCTAAATTTTTATGATTTTCGTATTAAGATTACTATATGTAGTGCATTAATTCTTAATAACGCATCTTTCTTGTAATTTTATACATCATTAAATCAACCTATACATCTACGAAACCTAATCCCCTGCTAGAGCATTCTAAATTATCGTCTTTCCAGCAAGTCAAACCTTATGGGGTTATTCAGTCTTTGGTTCTTGTTTTTTAGAGATTTTGGTTTCGATCTGGTCCGCTTTTTGTTTGGTACTATGTATAACACAAGCAATAGACCGAATAATTGATGAACCAAACCAAACCAGACCGGGTCCGATCTTCGGTCCTTGTGTTTATAAATTTCCGTTTGGACCGGTCCGGTTTTTAAACCGATCTCACCCATAGATTAATGAAGAATTCAATTAGAATTTTCCATTAGGAAACAACAAAAAGGGATGAACATACATATGAATTATTCAAAAGAATTGATTAAAGTCATAAAGATTTTTAAAAAAACGAAAAAGGAATTAGAAAACATACCGGAAGGAAGGACTTGATCTTGGAAACGGGTAAGGGTGGGAGGGCATGATGCATTATAAGAATGAGTTGTTGCTCCCACAGAAGAAGAAGGTACATTAGTGGCACGACCACCGGTAATTAGAGCCAAACGGTCGGATCCTTTCTCAGCAATTCGCCGGCGTCGAGCGGTTGGATCGTGGGTATTGCCACCTTCATTCGCCATCTCGGAGAGAGATTTCTTGTTTGTTCGATGAGTCAATATTTCCTCCTGAATTATCACATACCCTCCATCTCTGAAAAAGTATTAAAATTTTACATCTATACGTTCCATTCATATTGCAATATAAAGAAAATAGTTGAATACACATTCAGTTTTTGTGTTTACCCAAAATGATGAATTTTTTTCTTGTGTTTTAAAAGTTACACCGTTGGTCATTTTGGTATGCATTTTGCTTAATGTTGGTCCAGGGTTAGTTAACAAAAGTTTCTTAAATTCTCATTTGTTGTTGTTATTGTCTAGCGGTGTTCATCGGTCCGGTTTATTGGTTTTTTTTTAATTTTTTGGTAAAACCATAACCGAACGGAAGCCATTTAAAAGTATACCATAACCAAACCAAAAACCTAATTCTAATTTGGTTTGGTTTTCGGTTTTAATCATATAAACCGAATTCAAAAAAGACCCAAAAAGGCCTCACATTCAAGCCCGCAATTTGAGAGCCCAAATTTGAAATAAAATTGATGGCAATTTGGCACTTTTGCGGAGGTGTCATTTTGAATCAATACTAAATTGGCCACACAAAAGAAAAGTAATCATAAGAAACTTGGCAACCAAATGCCCAAATGGATACTAAATACTAATAACTAAATACTTGTGCATAATTGAGTGTAAAGATGAGATATAATCAAAGAACATATAATGAGAATAACATAAAGCACAATTTGCTAATAGTAAACTAGTAAAACAGAAACACCCAAAATTCTAACATAATCGAAGGCTCTAATCCAAGGCAAACATCCCGAAAATTCCAAAGCAAACAATGGAAGGCCATAATCGGGGGCATACCAAGATTCAAGTAGTCGGGTGTAATTGGATGCTTTAATGGAGACAACAATTAGATGTTGTGATCAATCAGTCGCATGGCACCACAAACTTCGTGAGTTCGTTACTTTGTGTTCGTTGATTACAATTGAACCAAAGATCGGCTACACCCCTGCGTGAGTTTGTAGAAATGGTGGAGTGGAATGGTGGAATCTAGGGCATGATGATTAAACCATTTGAAAAAAACTTCGATAATTAAACCGAAATTGAACTAAAACTTTAATGGTTAAATCATTATTGACCATAAAAATAACTTGAACCCTTTAAATGTAAAAAAAATAAAAAAATCTTCAAACGAAAAGGATGAATAATGGTTTAACCATCAAAGTTTTTGATCAATTTCGGTTTAACAATCAAAGTTTTTTTCTAAACGATTTTACCATAAAGTTTTGAATTTGTTATAATTTAAAGTTTTAAACCTCAAATTTTTTTTCAAATGGTTTAAATCTTGAAGTTTTATTAAAAAAACGGATTAATCACTTAAATTTTGTATGGTTTTCGATTTTATCCTCACTACTTGATTATGCATTTTAGTTTTATTAAAAACTTAACAAAACTTAGAGGGTTAAACTATTTTTTAATAAAAATTTAAGGTTTAAATCTTTTGGAAAAAAACTTTAAGGTTTAAAGAAAAAAAAGTTGTAATTAAACCATAATAAATTGAAACTTTATGGTAAAACCGTTTGGAAAAAAAAATTGATGATTAAACCGAAACTGAATTAAAACTTTGATAGTTAAATCATTATTGACCCGATCGAAAATATCAAAAAGTTAAATAAATTTGCCCATGGATATATAATACAGTAAAGAAGAACATACATAAATCTGAGTTCTATTCTAATGATAAAAATACAATTTTTCCTTAACTTTCGTCATAAATTCTTCGGTAAAACGCCAAACATGAAGAGATCAAAAGCAACGTTTACATGAAAATCATCATCTAAAATCTAAATCGAAGAAGGATTCAATGACAACAAAACATGATCTACAATCACATCAATCAGAAATTTCCCCCCTAGACAAGAAATGAAGAAATAAACCCTAGATAGATGACAATCGCATAAACATGGATATGAATGCCGATAGTCACATACGATTAAGATCACAATTATAAGAATTAATCACATGATCTGGAAAACGCCATTCAAACGGAAGATTCAGAAAAAATTGAATCACATACCATCGCCATCCTTATGGAAGAGGATGATCGGCCATTTGAGTGAAAATGTATCGCAAAATTGTAAATGCTAATCAATGATATTCAAACAAAGAACAGGATTTATTTACCAGTGATCCGATCATCAAATTGGTTGCATCATATCCGTTTTCTGTGCTCTTTCTGTTTTCCCTTCGTCAAATATATATTATTCTCTTCCTGTAGTGTTTGTCTTCAAAACTCAATTGGTTCAAAAATGTGATAAATTTGTAAGCAAATTAAATTATTTATTCTTGTGGTTTTCTGCAAATTACGCATTTCATCCTTTTGAGTTTTTAAATTACATTAATCGTCTTTTCTTTTAAAATGTGTAAATCCAGTCTTAAGGTTAGATGTTAAGCTAATAAGCTCTCTCGTGTTATATTTCTTTTTTCCTGAACAGCTAACACATATATATCCTAAATCTAAACTTAATGAGTAAATTCTACACAATATTATTCATTACAAGACTTGAAACCACTAACTTATAAGACACCAAGAACACTAGATACTGCTAAACTATAAGTTATTTGGTTTCATGTGTGTGACCATTTTTTTGACATGTGATTTCTCTTTTTTCTCTCCCTCTTTTATCTCTCACTACCAACGCTTGTTTCTTTATTTTAAACGTTTCTCGACAACGTTGTTTTGTTGGTGTTAATAATATGTGATCATTCAAACCTTTACTTTTTTTAATTAAGAGATTGTATATAATTTTTTAAAGGGTTGTGGCCTAGCCATTTCGTATAACTCTGATCATTCGATATGTTTACATCTAACAAGATTCGAACCTAGGTAGGATGTTTCAGGTATCCTACCACTAAGTCATTATACTAATAAAGAGCTTTTATATCATTATACTAAAAAAGATTTTCCTTTATAATTTGAAGAACTTGTTTCTATTTTACACAATTGCACCAAAATTTTGTGCAATAGTTTTTTCAGAACCCAACTAGAGATTTTTAGAATGTATTGTTTTAATGAAGGGTCAATGTCCACATTTTTATTTGTTTCAATATATGTAACATACTTTATGTTTATTTTTTAAAAAGCTACTCAAACTTGATCTACACGTTAAGACATGCTCCATGCTCCCTTTAAATCCCTTTTTATGTCCAAACAGTTTATTCTTCAAGACTTCAACTATAAAATGATTTTTCTTAATGGCAACAATATACTACATAATTATCATTTTAGCAAGATACCCAGAACAGGCGGCAATCTGATCAAAGCTTCAGGCAACCAAATAATTAGAAAACCTAATTGTTGGCCAAAACCCCTATCTTCAGTGTGAGTATATCAGCCCGGAAACAGTGCGACGAAAACTTTCACCAACAAAAACATTTACGTTATGCGATTAATGATCAAAAACAGAAACCACATCTAAAACGAGCATATAACATCACATTCTTGCAACAATTACGTGCGGATCAGTATCATAACCATACATGTCTAAAACTTACTTGGTTATCAACAAACCACTTGAAGACCACATACCGAAAACAAGAAGTTACTAGGATGAGTTTGTGTACATACCACATAATTATTACACAAATTATGCCATGCTAAAATGCTGCATCCAAGAAGCTACTGTTGATGATATAATTTCTGAAATTGTTGACTTTGACTTCGCATAGTCTTTTTCTTTGTAGCAGACATGATTGAGAGGCTTTGCAATGTAATTTTGAGTGGTGATCGGCTGAGATAAATCAAGGCATGCTTGGGGCACGTTAGAACCTTTATAAGCTTTACAAACAAAGCTCACGAAATCTGGGTAATCCTGCAAGTCACAAAACACATGTCATTTTTATTTTTTTTGTAAATTAGGCATATGGAATGTAAACATTTTTCCAGCAAAGAAGTATGCAAATCATGTAATTAACGGTTACTATCTAAAGAAGAATACAAAATACTCACATCATAAATTGGTTGTCCATCCACAACAACCCATGGCACATAAGTGTGAGGAGGTTCAAGAGCATTTATTTCATTGGCATATTGTAGATCAAGCTGCAAATAAAATGTATAATGATCATAGATACAAAATATCGATATGTGGGCACCATATGTGCAGTAAGCCAAGAAAACTAACCTCATGCCCATAACCACTACTGTAACAATCAGTAACAGGTTTGGGGTCCAAATTTAATTTCTCAAAACAAGTCTCCCACTCAGCATATTTCCCTACAGCAGTTAAACTTTCCACGCAATAGATAAAAGGGAAGTGGTCGCTCTGCATAATAACTTGCATTAGATGCATCAACAATTCAACTCATAAAGTAAATTAAAAAAAAACTGTCTTCAGTGAACAAAATTTCAAGTTGATCTTCCTAATATTCCCATGTGAATTGTAACAAAATGTTGACAATAAGAATCTTGACATTATTGAAAAACAGTCGAGACATTTGACTATAGGCGTACACTTTGACGAATCTTACCACAACAGGCCAGGCACGAATTGCACAAGCTTCTACAGTATTAAGCACACATTCCCATTCACCATGCTGCAACATAATCACAAAAAAAACATCTTGGTACATTCAAAAAATGTTTTAAGCAATAACTACATTCTAATAATAGAAATCAAAGACTGTAGAAAACACAAAATATCAGGAAGAAGGAAGAAGGAACAACAAACATTTCTTTTACAGCAAGTAATTTCTTCAGAAAAAGAGCATTACAGTGGCCACTCATAAATATCAAAACTTGCAAATATCATAAGGGCAGCTAGAAAGTTAATAAAAAACAAGCGACAATCGTTTAGAGTTGGTGTAACCGTGTAAGTTCTTCATCTAGAATTATACCATCTCAGTGTACATAAATGAAAGAGAGTTAGAAAGTTATCGAGTCTTTAGTTATGTTCTATTAGTGACTGTCCGATAAAACAATAAGTGGTAGTGTTCAGTAATAACATGACCTTAGCCAAGAATGAATTTGCAATTATGTGTGGTTTTTATTATATTTGGTCCCAATAATTCAAAAGTGATCCAAGTATCAAACTACTAAGACAAGTTCCATCCATGACTTCTTTCTATGAGAACCAACTTAATACTAAAAGAAATCGATTATTATCTTTATCAGGAACCTGATCTCTATTAAAAGCACAAAGATCCATAAACATCTACTCATGAGTCTAACCAAAAGAAATTTACACTTCCTATTTGCATTCAATTGTATTCATATATGAATAATTTGTTATTTACTAAGTAACCTAAAAATTAACCTAATCAAGATTAATTTAATTTATAAATACTCATGCGAATTCACCGTTGACTATGATGTAACATCAACAATAAGAATTCACCTACAACAAATGCTTCAAATTTAACGAAAAATACACAATTAATCAGCTGATTACAGGAATTAGGATAACACAAACCAATTCAATCAGTAAAAGCGTCGAATGGAACCAATCAAATGTAGTCTACAGATGCAATTAACGAAAGGCAAAACCTATTTGAAGGGAGTATATAAAGTAAAAACCTGGCAAACGATGGTGCCATTGGAACTAATCTTTGCATTTCCATAGGGACTAAGCTTGAGATCGACGATTGAAATCAGACCGTTATCAAATATCTTGTATAAATAGTTGAGTATGAAATTCTCACAGTAAGGACACAGAGCTTCGTAGTATAAACTTAACTCCACTTTTTCACCATCGGAGACGGCGACTGGGGACGCCGATGACGGCAAGAGAGTTGCAGCGGCTAAGGAGACGAGTAGAAGAAGTAGTAGAACATCTGATCGGCGATTATTGCGACGATGAGCCTTCATTGTTACCTACCCCACGGTGAATGGAAAGTCTTGGTGTTTTGTTTATACTGATTCAACAGGCATAACTAGTCTTAATGTTACGTTTATTTACATTGCTGCCATTATGCATTTCGTTCAGTTTCGTATTTTGGTTTACTGTTTTAGGCATTTGCGTAATTGCGTGTATAAATGTACACTACCAAAGGGTAAAATTGTCCAGTTGCGTAATTTGACAAGATTTGTCGTATTTATTAGTGACTAAACTACAAAAAAGGGTATTAATAGTGTGAACTTATCCTATAAATATTATATTTTTTAACAGTCTGTTTTCTGGTTAATTCAAAGAGGGAAAGTAAATGATTGATAAGGAGTAAAAGAGGAAATTGTATTCTTGAGTTTTTTTAAAAAGGAAATGGAAGATTTGGGAGAAGCTATTTTACCATTTTTATATTATAAACATTTCCTCCCACTTTTAGGATGATTGAGAGAGGAAGTTTAACTATCATTCTCTTTCCTTTCCTCCCCTTCCCATATCTTCCTTTCCATCCTTAAATTAACTCGAGAACAGACCGTAAGAGAAAAAGAATTATTATGGTGTTAGCTACTAATTGTTTTTAACAGTACATGTATCCTGAACAATCTACACCAATAATATTTATAACAAGACTTGAACACTTTAAATATATAAAAGAATAAACACGTTATTCACATCTTAATAATGTTAATAAAAAAACCATTTAGTGCTAGTAACTACTAAATAATATCGGTATTCTATTACTCTTGTTAAAAAAACATGGGTTTTTCAACAAGACTCGTACATACGCACTCTTAGGTCTCGTCTATTTTTCAGAATTCAAAGAAATAGAATAAAATTGAAATCAAATTCCGTGCTATATTGTGTTTGGTAAACTTGTTTTTAAATCTCATTTTTTGGAACGTTTACATTCACTTAAGTAATGGACAATTCATTCCATACGTAGATTTGATGAAATTTGAATCAATTTCAATTCTTCGAATTCTGCGAAACAAACTGGGCTCAAGGTTCTTGGCTCACCTTATTTTTCCATGACATACATACCCTTGTTATCATGATTAAAAACAGGAAATGAAAGGGGGTTTAGAAGAGAAGGAAACAAGGGTGTGACCAAAGAAGAAAAGAGAAGGATATAAGCATGTTTGGTTGAAGTAAAAGAGAGGTTTTATCTTACTGATAGCAATTAGCAAGTCAAACTTACATGTGATAATGCGAATAAGACAAAAATACAATAGTGTTCAAAGGCAAATATATAGGTGAATGTATAGGAGGTGTTTCGTTATTAACCTTACATTGTAATTGTAACTGCATAACTAGATTTTAATGTTTTACTTATATGATGTATAAGACTTTTAAAATCTAATTTTTAATATACTAACTTTTCAAAATTCACATTATTTTGATATAATTTATTTATGTTTATTATGTATATTGACTACACATGTTGATAAAATAATGATGTAGCTACTTGGATAAAAACTTCAATTTAAAAGAGTTATTTATATATTAAATATACTCCGTCCATCATTAAACAGGAGACATAAATTTTTTTTTTAAAAATGTATAATTAACTCTATATTTTGATGGTTCTAAAATTTTATAAATAGTCAACGTAATGCAAATAGTGGCATACATTAAATTTCTTAAGAATCATTTGTGTGTTTGATGTTTATGGGCTGTGAGTTTATAATTATAAGCAAGGAGAAATTGATGATGAAGGTAGCATATTTATAGTGTTGTAAACAAGCTGAGTCGAACTTGAATATACTTGAGCTCAATCCGAAAAACTCGAATATCTATTCAAAAATAAGTTTGATTAACAAAACTTAATTTAAATATATGAAAAACTATATTAAATAACCAACATATTTTAACATTATATAAAATTTAAAAGAAAATAGAACAAAAATCAAAAACAATTTTACATTAGTCTCAATCCAATAGAATTTATCAACAATAACATTTGTAAATTAAATTTTATAAATAGCTACATACAGATCTATATACTATATGAAACTTGAAATGAGTTCTATCTCAATTCTTATAAGCTTGAGTTCGACTTGTTATATATTTCAAGCTCATTTTTAAACTCGAGTTTATGCTCGAACTCTATAAAAACTCAGCTCAAACGCTTAAAAACTCAAATAGAACTCAAGTAGTTCGATAAAACCTTGAACCCGATTAAATCACTATATTCTAGTAACACATGTTAATTTAATTGCTTATACATTTTAAAAAGAGGTTTTAGTACCTAACTTTTGTTTAAATTACTATCAGGTCATGTTAAATAGATATATTTTACTTACACTTACCTCAATCTCTTAAGCTAATCATTCTAAAATGTTAACCCATTCTTTCGGTGAAACCATGGAATGCCGTAATTTAGATCTCTTACTTTTACATCTCAGACATATCACGTTAAGTAACAAACAATCTTTCGTGTACAAACAAAATCAACGATATACAGACAATCCATCATTTTATCTTCTTGGATTAGATAACTGGGTATTTATTAATAAGAACTGTATTATGTAATTTATTTATTTTTATATATTTATAAGACAAAAGATGACTTTCATTGATTTTACCATGAGAGTGTTTCAACCAAAACCTATTAAATTAAAGAATTGAATGATATACTTCGATTCTACAATTAATTATAGCTTCCGTAACAGGAGATGTTTTGTACCCAAAAAGTATCGTGTACCCAGCTATTTTGACATTTTCTTATTTTCTTTTTAATTTTTTATACTTATTAATATGGGTTTAGTTTCCGAAAATATATCTAACTTGTCACCTTTTGTTATTGTGTGTACTGAACTTACAAACTTACCGTTTAATGTACTGAAGTTACAAAACTTACCATTTAATGTACCCTATCTGTTATAGCAGGTTACCTGATGATGTGACACAGGTTACGCTGACCTGGAAGTGACGTGGTGAGTGACATGTATTTCTTTTTTTTAAATAATTCAAAATAAAAAAATATAATATTAATAATCTTCTAATATAAATAAAAGACTAATTAGGAAAAAATTATTAGACGATCTGAACCTTTTATTTAACAAAAAATTTAATCTTGACTATTTATTTATTTAAAATCAAAAAATCAATTTTGACTTTTTAGAGTGAAAATAATACTAACTTACATGGATAGACTTTTGATTTAATAATTTGCATTGGGATGTCATCAGTTTAAATGGACCGTAAATAAAAAACCATTTATTTTTAATATCTTTATAATATTATGGGTTTTATCAAATAAAAATAAAAATAAATACTAAAACTATAACTTAAACATCAATTCTCCTTATAGTCAGAATCAAATATAAATATAATATATTATATTTGTTACATAGACAGAGATATAAATTTTACACGGATTATTATAATTATTCATTCTTGACAATTACACAAATACTTATCCTTTATCAACAACAAGTAAATACAAAATAACTAATATATCTTTTATTGGCTTGTTTGTTAGTGTAAAAGCACCTAAGATAGGTTATCCTATCCCCATTTGTAAAATTTTCTAATATAAATAAAAGATTAACATTTATCAAATTTATCAAACGACCCTAAACGTTTATTTAATAAAATAAACTAATTGCTCAATCTTGATCATCAATTTCATCAAAATAACAATTTCAATTTTGTCATCAAAACTATTAGAGAATTTTATATATGTCATTCTTAAATCTTAAAGTATTATATTTGTCCATCGTAATTTATAAATATTATATTTACCTTTTATAACATTTCAAAATATCATATTTAACCTAAATCTTAATTTTATCATTTTAAAATATTTTATATCATAATTAATGATTGTACAAAAAATACAATCGTGTCTCTTCGTATGATATCATGTTTCCGCCTCACGCCTGCCTTAACCTTGCGTCGACACTTCCACCGCTGTTCTGAATGTTGACGCCGTTTGTCGCTATTTTTTAATTCTCATTTTTCGTGTTTTATAACTATTTAATATTTTTTATTAATGTTTAATATTTATTATTTTTAAATTATTATTATCTCTAAATAGAAATAAAAGACTAATTTGAATCATCTCTATTAGATAGCCTTAACCGTTCATTTTAATAAATTAAATCTCAACCAATAATTTAAGTTGAAAATTCAATTTGATTTTGACTTTTATAAATCAAACTTCTTTAACTTGATCAAGATTATTATACATAATTTGATATATACCCTATTAAACTTTAAAATATCGTATTTTTCATCTTAATTTATAAATAACATATTTATCCCTTATAACATTTCAAAATATTATATTTAACCAAATTTTTAGTTTTATAAATTTAAATATTTTATAATTATGTTAAACTCTTTTTTTATAACCAATAAATATTTGACATTATTGTTTATATTTGTAAACATAATGATCGATTACTTATACAAGAAATATAATCACTTCTCTTGGTATCATAATACCACATTTCTTCAATCACGTTTGCCCTATCCTCCCGCGATGCTTTCACTGTTGGTCTTGAAATTTAACGCCGTCTGTCAGTTTTTTTTAAACTCTCATTTTTTACGCGTTTTATAATTTTTAAATATTTTATAATTAATAATTAATATATATTATCTTTTTAAACCATCCCATGTATTACACGGGTGTTTAATCTAGTTAATGATATTTGATTAATAAAACCCTAAACTTCAGAAAATTGTTAGATAATTTTAGAGTTGTGACGTGCTTGAATTTACGCTAAAATGAAAAACCCACATTAATTTCGTTGTATTTGTTAATTTTAATGGTAGTGACATAGTTTCTAGATGTTTATTGCCTGATTTATAAACATGTTGCTGTCTTGTTCATGTGGCCCCAAGGAAACAGAGCACCACTCATTAGGGCTGGCAATTGTTGGCACGATCCGAAACCCGACACGAACCTAACCCGAAGTGAGTCAACACGAACCCGACACGAAAACTAATTGGGTCAATAACGGGTCGACACGAAAATGATACGAAATTTCGTGGGTCAGGTTCAGGTCAACCCGATGAACTCGAAGTTAACCCGTTTACTTTAATAATCATAATTATTATTAATTAAAAATTAACAAATTTGGCTAACCATATTGAAAATTTGAAGGCTAAAGCGCAATTATGAAATATATTTACCGCCTGAAATATTCAACCCAAAATTATAAGTTTAAAGCTAAAAAATTCAAACAAAGTAACTCCTCAATTTAATCCACGAATTATGGCCTTTTAGTTGTAGATTTTGTGCGGATCGTGGAATTATGAATAATGGTCTTTGTTTTATCATG